>JAZHYW010009983.1:0-42283 GCA_037355805.1 Ixodes ricinus | reverse complement strand
GTCATCGAACCAGGACTCTGAACCCATTACACTGCTGGGCCATGTAAGATTCACAATCCCTGCTAATTCATCAATTTTATTTTTAAACTGCGTAAATTTACGAAAAGTACATCGAGTTCATTCACAGCTGTGGTCTTTTTAGGGCAGTGGGGGAACTCGTACTGGTTGCTATATTGTTTTCTCTTTTACGCTCTGTTCATTGTCGTAGTAAAATAGTTTGCTTCCAAAAATCAGTTTGTCGTAGCGTAGTTTAAATTGACTATTTTGTGTCTCGCTAATCCAAAAAAAAAACTATTTTTTTCTTGCATGACTCACGTTTACATAAAAGTCCTCGCCAATAGATAGTCCGGTGTTTTTTCGCTTGGGCGTTTGCGATTGTATAGTGTGGTGTTTGACTGATATCCCTCTCTGGTCTGACAACCCTGTCAGACTGGCAAAATTGCGCAGGCACCCCGATGAAGAGAACATTCTGGAATGTCGACGTGTGGTTAGGTTGTCATTTTGAGGAGCACGTTACTCATCGTTAGATTTTCTGTCATTAATAAAGTGTTGCACCTACCAATGTGCCTAACTTAGCTAGGACCACAACACAAAGTGGCGACGAGGATGGTTCGACGTCGACTGACGAACCGCAAGACGAGAGTCCTGGAGAAGTTAGCGCGACGCCGAGCGGGTTGACGGCGACAACCGAAGCCACTGTGGAGCTGAACGACGCAGCCAACGAGGAAACCATGTCCAAGATTAGGCAAGTGGAGCATTTCGACTCGTCACTGGGTTCTGGTCTGCGTACGAGAAGAGACTGACGTCGTTTCTCAAGGTGAACCATGTGCCCGATGCCGACAAGGTTGACGCCTTCTTAAGCCTAATTGGACCTACGAAGTACAATCTTCTCAAGTCGTTTACAGCTCCCGTATTACCAGTAACGAAGTCACTAGCAGAGTTGACACAGTTGCTGCGAGATCACCTAGAACTAAAACCCTCTATTATCGCAAAGCGGGCAAGGTTTCATCGCGGCGGGCAGGAAGAAGGAGATACTATAGCGCAGCTCGTCGCTGCGTTGCGGAAGCTCGCCGAGACATGCGACTTTGGCTCATTTTTGGACGAGTCGCTACGCGACCGTTTTGTGTGCGGCATGCGGCGTGTTCAACGGGCACTCTTCGCGGAGGACAAGACGTTCTAGAAAGCAGTTGACCGAGCTACAGCGTTGGGTGCAGCTATAACGAGTGCCTCCAAGATGCATGGATCCAGTGCCAGCTGTACACAGGTCGACGGTGCCGGCGTCCACAAGTTGCAAAGCCAAAAAGAGGACACCAAAACTAGAGGAGGCACCTGTTATCATTGGGGATCAACCAAACATATTGCGAGTGCTTGCCCGTCAGAAAGAGGCGGTCTGCTTTCAGTGCAAAAAAGATAGGGCACATTCAGCGCGTCGGTTGCTCGTCCCGTGAAAGGGAAAGGTCGCGAGGGAAGAACAAATCGCTCTAGTCGTTCTCGGCGGAAGGCCGAGCAGAAAAGGCTGCTGTCAAAAGCCATAAAGGCAGCTTCAGATCAGCCACTTAGGGTGGAAGTTCTTTTACAAAAAACTCCGTTGACAATGGAGCTGGATACAGGAGCGGCGGTGTCTGTGATTTCAAAGCGGCAGTACTACGAGATGTTTGGTCACAGGAACCTGGGAAAGACGTCTCTTCGGCTGCGGACGTACACCGGAGAAACGGTTCAGCCACGCGGCGTTATCGACGTTGAGGTCTCACACAACGGGCAAACAAAACTTCTACCATTGTGTGTGTTGGACCAGGTCGGACTACCACTACATGGACGAAAGCGGTTGCAACAGCTGTAGCTCGACTGGAAGGAAGTGGTTGGCATCAACACGCTTTGTGGAAACAAGAGGGGACAGACGCCTGTAGACAAGTTGCAGGAGATTCTGCTCAAGCATCACGAAGTCTTCTCAGACGAATTGGGGAAGATCTCTGGAGAAGAGACAAGGCAGTTTCTGAAAGAATGGAGCCAGTCCATAGTGGTATTGAAAGCGAGACGCGTTCTCTTTTCGTTACTGCCAGCAGTGGAGGAAGAACTGACGAAGCTAGAGGCCATGGGTGTCATCCCACCTACAACTAGCAGCGAGTTCGCAACTCCATTTGTGCCGGTGCCTAAAAAGGATGGCTCCATAAGATTGTGTGGAGATTGTAAAACAACAGTGAACCAGGTCTGAGACGTCGAACGGTACCCCTTGCCAAGGGTGGATGAACTTTCCGCAGTGCTGGCTCGTGGTCGAAGTTTTTCAAAGTTGACCTCAACGGAGCTTATCTGCAGGTTGTCATGAACAAGGACGCACGAATATTTCGTACAATTACAACGCAACGGGGTTTGTACCTGATGAACCGGCCGCCGTTGGGAATTGCGTCGGCGCCTGCCGTCTTTCAACGAATCATGGACAACATGCTGAAGGGCATCGCTGGAGTGACTTGCTACTTGGATGATGTGCTAGTCACGGGCAAGACTCAAGAGGAGCACCTTCAAAGCCTGGGGGAGGTGTTCAAGAGAGGTTCGCTGAGCGGGGTGTTCGCATCAAGCGTATGAAAAAGTGTGTGTTCTTCCAAGACCCGGTCAAGTACTTGGGGCATGTGATTAGCCGTGAAGGAATTCCAGCACGTCCTATGAGAAGGTGGCTGCCATCATGGATGCACCAGCTCCTGAAGACGTGCAGCAGCTGAGATCACTTCTGGAAGCCGTAAGCTATTATGCCAAGTTCGTCCCGCAGCTAGCAAGTGTAGTGACCCCCTCTACAAGCTTCTACACCAAGATTTTCAGTGGTCTTGGGACCAGAAGTGTAACGAAGCGTTCAAGAAGAGTCAAGGAGCTTACTCTCTTTGAGGGTACTTGGGCACTACGACCCGAAGGCACCATTGCAGCAGGCATGTGATGCATCGTCCTATGGCGTAGGGGCAGTACTGTATCACTACTGCGAAATATGGAACTGCTCGACCGGTGGCATATGTATCACAAACCCCCACTTCAGCTGAAAAATCTTATAGTCTGCCGGAGAAAGAAGCTTTGGCTTTGCTCTTCGGAGTGAAGAAGTTTCACTTTTACATCTACGGTGGCAAGTTCTGTCTCGTGAGGCCAGAAACCACTTCAAACCATTCTTGGACCGAAGACCGGTATTCCGGCACTTGCTGCAGCTAGACCGCAAAGGTGAGCAGTAACACTAACGGCCTACAACTACTCCTTGGTGTTCAAGCGCTCAGCCGAAAATGCGGAAGCGGACTGTTTTTCTAGACTGCCTGTGAAAACAATTGCAGAAGAAGCTGACGAAGAGGAGTCTCTTTGCTCACTGCGGTTGCTTTCCCTACCAGTAAACAGTCAAGACATTGCCAAAGAAACTGTCCGAGCACTCTGCTCAGTAGACTGTTTGAATGTGTCCTGAAAGGTTCGCCGTCGTACACTGGCAGACACCACGCTGAAGCCGTTTTTCCAGCGTACCGAAGACCTTTCGGTACATCAAGGCTTTTCTAGGACTAACCGCCGAATTCATAAACCTCACTCAAATTGAGGGCCCCTCCACTTCATCGAGGAAGGCGTGAGGGCGGGCGCTGGCCAATCGCGACGGCGGATCCGTTATCGCGATTGGCCAGCGCCCGCCCTCACGCCTTCCTCCGAAGCGAGGGGCCAGTCTGAGGATGTTCGCCGATAAGAGTCATCATGCCGGAAAAACTGCGACATCTGCTCCTGGAGGATTTCCACGAGGGACACCCAGGTGTTTTACGTGCTAAAGGACTAGCCAGGAGTTACGTCTGGTGGCCAGCGGTGGACACCGATGTTGAAAACTACTTGAAAGCCTGTGAGCAGTGTCAGCAGCAGCGTAACCGGCCAACCCAGGCCCCCTTGCATCCGTGGGCGTGGCCTACGAAGCCGTGGCAGCGTGTTCACATCGACTACGCGGGGCCCATCAGAGGTAAAATGCTGTTAGTGGCAGTGGACACTCAATCTAAGTGGCCGGAGGTTTTCGTAATGCAGTCAACAACATCGGGTAGCACGATTAAAAAGCTGCAAGAACTGTTTTCACGTTTTGTAAGTCCGGAGGCATTGGTTTCGGACAATGGCACACAGTTTTAGTCACATGAATTTCAAGATTTCATGAAAAGCATTGGGATGCGCCATGTGTTGACAGCGCCGTATCACCTTAGCACTAACGGGCAGGCCGAAAGGTTCATGCAAACACTCAAGGCTGCTTTACGCAAAGGAGTGGCCACCGAGTCTCTACAACAAACATTGAACAAGTTCCTGTTGAACTATCGCAACATTCCTCATTCAACAACTCGGGAACCGCCAGCTGTTTTGCTGTTGGGGAGATGCCTCCGCACAAGGTTGGATGTTGTTAAACCGGCCATAGACGCCAGGGTGGCAAGACATCAGTTCCGTCAGACGACACAAAGAAGGTGCCGGTCACGAGTGTTCCAGGTCAACGACCAAGTGTGAGTGTTGAATTTCCGACCGGGGAACAAATGGTTGAAGGCCACCATACTGGCCAGAAGTGGAGCAGTCTCTTACAAGCTGAAGTTACAACTTTCTCATGGTGTGGCCATCTGGCGCCGTCGTCAGGACCACATCCGGCATGACACAGAACAAGAGGAAGAAGTACTACAGTTGCTAGCTGCGGGACGAACTTGCCGTAATCGTTTACGGCTCCCAGAAGTGATCTCGGCTGCTGCACGTCTTCAGGCGCTGGTGCATCCATGATGGCAGCCACCTTCTCATCGGACGTGCGAATTCTTTCACGGCTTATCACATGCCCCAAGTACTCGAGCTAGTCTTGGAAGAACACACAATTTTCTCGCTTGATGCGAACACCCCGCTCAGCGAACCAATTGGACACATCCCTCATGCTTTGAAGGTGTTCCTCTAGAGTCTTGCCCGTGATTAGCACATCGTCCAAGTAGCAAGTCACTCCAGAAATGCCCTTCAGCATGTTGTCCATGATTCGTTGAAAGACGGCAGGAGCCGACGCCATTCTATACGGCAGCCGGTTCATCCGGTACAAGCCCCGGTGCATTGTAATTGTCAGCAATTTCCGTGCGTCATCGTTCATGACAACCTGCAGATGAGCTCTGTTGAGGTCAAATTTGAAAAACCTTTGACCTCCAGCCTGCACTACGAAAAGTTCATCCACCCTTGGCAAGGGGTACTGTTCGACGTCGAAGACCTGGTTCACTGTTGTTTTATTATCTCTATACAATCTTATGGAGCCTTCCTTTTTGGACACTGGCACAACTGCAGTTGCGAACTCGCTGCTGGTTGTAGGTGTGATGACATCCATGGCCTCTAGCTTCGTCAGTTATTCCTCCACTGCTGGCTGTAACGCAAAGGGAACGCTTCTCGCTTTCAGGGACTTGGGCTAGCTTCCTTCTTTCAGAAACAGCCTTGCCATTTCTCCAGAGATCTTCCCCAATTCGTCTGAGAAGACTTCCTGCTGCTTGTGCAGAATCTCCTGAACTTGTCTACAGACGTCTTTCCCCTCTTGTTTCCATGAAGGGTGTTGATGCCAGCCACTTCCTTCCAATCGAGCTGTAGCTGTTACAACCACTCTCGTCCAAGTAGTGGTGGTCCGACCTTGTCCAACACATACAACGGTAGAAGCTTTGTTTGTCCGTTGTGTGAGACCTCAACGTCGATAACACCACATGGCTGAACCGTTTCTCCGGTGTACGTCTGCAGCCGAAGTGACGTCTGTCCCATTTTCGTGTGACGAAACTTTTCGTAGTACTGCCGCTTTGAAATCACAGACACCGCCGCTCCTGTATTCATCTCGATTGTCAACGGAGTTTTTTTACAAGAACTTCCACCCTAAGTGGCTGATCTGAAGCTGCCTTCATGCTTTTGACAGCAGCCTCTCCTGCTCTGCCTTTCCACCGAGAACGACTTGAGCAATTTTTTCTTCCCTCGCGACCTTTCCTTTTCACGGGACGAGCGACAGACGCGCTGAATGTCCCCTACCTTTTTGCACTGAAAGCAGACCGTTTCTTTCTGAGGGCAAGCACTCGCAATATGCTTGGTTGATCTGCACCGATAACAGGTCCCTCTAGTTTTGGTATCCTCTTTGTGGCTTTGCAACTTGAGGACGCCGGCAACGTCGACCTGTGTGCAGCTGGCACTGGATTCCTGGATCTCGGAGGCACTGTTTATAGCTGCATCCAACGCTCTAGATCGGTCAACTGCTTTCTGGAACGGTAGTGTCTTGTCCTCCGCAAAAGAGCGCCCGTTGAATGTCCACACGCCGCAAGCATCACACAAAACGGTCGCGTAGCGACTCGTCCAAGAATAAGCCAATGTCGCATGTCTCAGCAAGCTTCCGCAACGCAGCGACGAACTGCGCTATAGTCTCTCCTTCTTCCTGCCCGCGGTGATGAAACCTTGCCCGCTCCGCGATAATGGAGGGTTTTGCTTCTAGGTAGTCTCGTAGCAACTGTGTCACTCTGCTAGTGATCTCTTTACTGGTAATACGGGAGCTGTCAACGACTTGACAAGATTGTACGTTGAAGGCCCAATTAGGCTTCAGAATGCGTCAACCTTGTCGGCATCTGGGACATGGTTCACCTTGAGAAATGACGTCAGTCTCTCCTCGTACGCAGTCCGGGAACGCAGTGACGAGTCAAAATGCTCCACTTGCCCAATCTTGGACATGGCTTTCGGCGTTGTTGGCTGCGTCGTTCAGCTCCACAGTGGCTTCGGTTGTCGCCGTCAACCCACTCGGCGTCGCGCTAACTTCTCCAGGACTCTCGTCTTGCGGTTCGTCAGTCGACGTCAAACCACCCTCGTCGCCACTTTGTGCCATGGTCCTGGCTAAGTTAGGCACATTGGTAGGTGCAACATATAGTTAGTTTTGTTTTGACCAACATTTACAATGATTGGCCTGGACCTCTCTTAATTGTGTCTTCCCAGTCGGCGACCACGTTTCAAGTGTGAATAGTCAAGTTTGATGCGTAGGAAAGACAGCGATAGAGATTTTCTAGGTCAACATGACTGTTTGCCAGCTGGTTTAACTGCTCGGCAAGTTCCGTGGATGCAACCTGTGTTTGCAGCACTTTGTTTGTAACTGGGATTATTGAAGTAACTTTTTTCAAGCGATTCTAGCGCTGCAAACACAGATGTAAGTTTTTCTTCAATCGATGTCTGCGTTTGCATGATTGCCGCCATTCCAGCCAAAAGTACGCCTTGCCTTTTGTGTATACTTGGTAGCAGCTCTAAGACCTGTAGTTTTCTGTTAGTTTTCTCCTGAGTGAATGGGCCAGGGTTTATTTCTGCATTGCCAGAAAGTTGCAGCATCGTCCTTATTACTATGAATGCTACGTAGCACAATACAAAAGTCAAATAGACACTGTTTGCTTCAAAATTACAAAGCAGAGGATCTCGGCTCCGACAGGTAACGTCTAACACAGTGAAGGTAAACAGGTTTGTAAACGAGACTAACCTGGAAGAAAATTTGACGTAAGCGACTTTTTTGTGACATGTCGGTGCCGGGCTCCGGGTTGGAAGTGTCGGGCAGCAGCCTTTGTGGCTTCAGTTTATCTGGCGCAAGCTGCGGTTTCCAGGTGGTGCCGTTGAATCTGGAGCTATCCTGCGGCAGCTGAAGTGACGCAAGGCTTGAATGGGTAGTGGCAGTTTGTCGACTCGTTGATAGGGCTGTGCCGGGCCCCATAAGTGTGAATTGTGCCAAAGGAAGCTAGGTGCCTGCCGAAGTTTTTAATTTCTCTGTATGCAAAGAGGTTCACTTTGCACGTGCTCTTGACGAAAATTACATTAAATGAGCATTGTAAACACGGTTGTTAGTCGTGCTCATCTCCCTTCTAAAGCAGCACTGCTACACCTTGGCAATGTATTGCCAGTAGCGACCGAATGTAGGTTTCAATATTCAAAATCCAGTTTTGCACCACCGTTTGATATGCAGCAGGTATTGCCGTACAATCGTATAGGCCCAGCCTAGTGTTTGCGCGATATCATGCGAATACTCTACGATGAGTCTGCCGCGTATTGGACGGACGTCGTTTATGTCTGTGTTGTATAGGACCTTGCATACTATTTGTTGTATATCAATCACATACATAACGAACACAATTTTTTGATCGCAGCCAGAAGTTTAATAAACCATTATAATTACACACAGCATATTCTCGACGTGTTTACAAATGTCATACTTCTCTATAAACCCAAAATCAAATTAGCTCATAAATAAACACAAAACACCGCGGAGATTGAGAGGGAAAATGAACTATCAGAGGCACGCTTGCAGTGTACTTACTAATAAAAGAGAGATATTATAAAATCCTTGATCGAGGCATAATTCAACTCGGGCAGACCAAAAATCACAGACGAGAAAGAAGATTCAGCACATTCAACTAACGTCTTGTCACCGGCGAATAGCAGTTTTTATCGAAGCGCGTCCAACAACCACAACACAAGATTTCCACGGGCTTTGGCGAAGCAAAATGGCCACTACCTAAAAATAGGCGTAGACGTATTCCTGCGGTTTACGACAAAAACCACGACTGCGTTTACAACGCTTGAAAGCAGCAGAACTCTGAAGTATTTTGGAAACCGGACCTACGTGGCCCGCCTATTTCTATAACTTACCAAGCGGCGACAACAACAGCCCCAGAGATCCCCTCAGCGCGTCAAAGAGAATCACGTGACAAACTTTAATCCAAGAATATTTGTCCTAGCGTCCTATGGAGAAAAGTCGCGCGTTTCTATTCACCCTCATGATTTGCTCAAAAGGGACGTTGCGCGCATTGACATCCACACGAAGACACAAAGGCAGGACGGAAGGCTTAGCAAAAGGCGAGGTCGAGCTGCGTGATTAAAAAAGCTTATCTTCCTCTGCATTTTTGACTGAAAGTGAAGATATTCTATGCCTCTATCCCAAGACTTGGAATGTCACCTTTGCTTAGGGCGGATCGGGGCAGGGGAGGGGGAGGGGGGGGGGGGCGGGGGAGTAATATACTGTGAGGAAAATGAGTGTCTGGTTTAATACTGTCAAATGCTTGAAATGAACTTTAAAAAAAAAAAAAAAACTCCACCCCTCCAGCACTCTATCTTAGTTCCCCCGGGTGTGAAACGGATGCAATACTACAGAGCCATAGTCGCTTCTTTTTTTCGTTATCACTAGGACTTGACAGTGCTGAATCACAATATAAGACACGCTCAGAGGTACCCTTACTTTTTAGAAGGCGCCGCCTAATAGTGATATTTGTTGAGGAGAGGTGCGCACATCAGTCTCGCGCAGCGATTGTTCGATGCCAGCAGTTTCTGTAACGTTGAACCAGTCTCACGGCGCGTCCCGATGTTGTCGTTTATAACTACGTGCGAGTACAACAATCCGGCGCACTATGCGCTTGGCAAAGCCATCTCCAGCCGAAGCAAAACATTCAGCCCATCTATAGCCTGGAGAAATCTAAAGACAACCAAATTAATATCAAAAGTTGCGTTCAGAATAAAACTAGATTTATGTTTAAAGGGGCGATGCAACAATTTTCGTACTTTGCGCAAATACCGCTTAGAACGGATCCCTGACGTTAATGACCTATGAAACACGCGTTCGTTTTTCACCCCACGCAATAGAAGTCCCAGAAAAGAATTAAAGAAGAACGAGCAGCGTTCACCCCCTCAACTCGCAGCCAGAACAAGCGGCCACGTGATCTGGAGCCGGTTATATTCCGCCAATGTTGATCATAGCCACGCGCTGGGGTTGGCCAAGAACAGGACACGCGCCGAGTTCCAGACATTGTTATGGCTCGGCTATTGTCGTCGTTGCAGCGATTGGACACGGGTCACTACCCGAATGCTCCTCGAGCAAGTAATTATCACGAGCCAAAATCGAGTGGCCACGCAATGCTCGGGTCCAATCCATGAACCGCATTCAAATATCGTCATATGGGTGTACTGCGATCCCCAGGTTACGTCATAACATTTTGCAAAGGAGAGATTGAATGAAAATGATCGCTTTTGTCCTTGAAATTACACCGCAACAAAAGAGTTTCTTGGCCAGTGGCGTTGCGTGCGAGTATCCTTGGGTCCCACTGGTGCCAGTAAGCTCGTGTAAAGTGAAAGACATTCCAATTGAATATCGTTGCACCGCTCCTTTAATTATGTTGCAGACCCCCCGCGTACACAAAATACATCATCCGCCAAACTGCGATGCGCTAAGCCTAGTTCTTGCACTTGTTAGGCAATTTCGCCCCTTAGCTGCCAGGTGACAGCCGAACTATCAGGATCCGAAGCCTAACTTTGGCACTTGTTTGGCAACTTGGGCCCAAAGATGCCAAATGACTAGAGAACTACCCAGCAGTAAGCCTACCCTTGGAGGTCGTTTGGAAATTTTCGCCCTAAGAGGATTAATAACAGCCGAACTACAAGGCAGGGAAGTCTAACTTTGGCAGTTGTTTGGCGAATTAGAGCCAGGATACCCTCAATGTTGCTAAAGAAGGTAAAATGTGGCTCTACTTTGAACTCTTCGGCTTTTGAAGACCCAAAACACCCAGACATTTGCCTCATTTTGGTTCAGAGCTGTGTGCCACCTTGGTATGTATTTATTTATTGAACTATTATAAGTTACACTTCAAGAATGACATTACATAAGAATAAAAACAAAACAGTACGAGAAAACTTGTTACGACAAAAACAGAAATAAATCACTAACCTATCAAACTATTCTAAACGTAAACACAAATAAATCGCTAATAAACCCAGTCACTCAGGATCACCAAGGCAGAAAAACATTTCGTCACCCTCTTTGTCGCTGTCGGAGTGCGAGGTGAGATTCCTGAGACCGGAGTTGGCGACCTTGGCGGGCCAGGCGAGTGGTCGTCATTGCTCATGAGAGGGACTTCGGGATGCCTCCTTCCTTCCTCTCCTTCCCGCTGTCTCTGCGGTTTACATTCCCCCCGTTTTTCTCCCGAGGCCTTGTCTTGCTCCCTCCCTCCCCTTCCCCCTCTTTTTAACTTCCCCTTTCTCCTTCAGTCGAGTTCCGAAGGTGAAGCGTGCCGGCAATAAATCATTTGTTTGTTGAAAGTTGAAAGATGTGTTGTCACGTCCCCTGTCTTTACGTGTACAACTTTCTAAACGTATATTTTTGACATCAGTAATGTTATGTACAAACCTTGCGAGTTCAGTTCCACATGAATGCCCCTGACGCACACCAAGTTCGTGACTGAAATTTATATTGTTTGTTAAAAATTGTAGGCATTTTAATGTATATTGTCACGAAGGACAAGTGATGAGGCTGCGAATAACTGAATAAACTAAACGTTTAATCGGGCGAACTTGTGCCCAAAAATAAAAGGGAAAAAGAGAGAACAACAGAGCGTCGCGGGCGTCGAAGGCGGCGATGCAGCAAGATCGAACGCTGAGGCGAAAACTGACTTTGGCTCGCCACGCGGAGCCCCTTATGTACACGCGTGGGCTTCTGGAATAATCGGCGTGGAAGGTTCGACGCGTAGAACTTTCGGGCCTAGAATAAACAATAATGTTCTCGAACTCACCAGAATAATAAACTGAAAGTATAAACAAAATTCGCGGAGCCCCCAGGAATCGAACTCTGGGCCTCCGCACGAAAGTCAAGCGCGGTAACCACTCGGCAACGCACGCGCTTGCTCGCCGACGCGCGTGGCATTACTGCCCCCTTAAAAAGGCATCGTCTCGATGCCACGTGAAAGGCAACAGACCAGAGCAAGACAAACAAAAGAATGAGAAAATACGGAAGCTGGCAAAACACAATCCTATCAAGCGTTGCACGAGATCACAGTTCACAGTCTTATCGCGCGTAGTACGGCTTGAGGCGCACGAAGTGAACGACTTCCGGTCGTGGAGGGCGGCGTGATGAAGTCCGTGTTCTGTCGGGCATCACCTCGTAGTTCAGATCGCCAAGTCGGCGAAGCACTTTGTAGGGTCCGAAGTAGCGCTTCAGGAGTTTCTCGCTTAGACCGCGTCGTCGTATTGGGGTCCAAACCCACACACGGTCGCCGGCCTTGAAGCGAACGTCGATCCGTCGAAGGTTGTACCGGGCAGCGTCGACACGTTGTTGGTCTTGAATTCGGAGTCGGGCGAGCTGGCGGACTTCTTCGGCTCGTTGAGCAACCACCTGGGCGTCGGGTATCCCATCGTCAGCTGGCTCGTGGGGTAGCATTGCGTCGAGCATGGTCGACACTTTTCTGCCATGCACCAGCTGAAACGGTGTTACTCCTGTTGTCTCCTGCACCGCCGTGTTGTAAGCAAATGTGACGTAGGGTAACACCTCGTCCTAAGTCTTATGCTCTACGTCGACATACATTGAGATCATGTCGGCGATGGTTTTGTTCAGCCGTTCTGTTAGTCCATTTGTCTGCGGATGGTACGCAGTGGTTCGACGGTGGCCGGTGCCACTGAGACGAAGGATCTCTTGCGTCAGCTGGGCCATGAACGATGATCCACGGTCGGTAATGAGGACTTCGGGGGCGCCGTGCCGGAGGACAATGGACTCGATGAAAAACTTGGCGACTTCCACAGCCGTACCTGATGGAAGGGCTTTCGTCTCGGCGTACCGTGTAACATAATCTGTGGCGACGATTATCCAGCAGTTTCCCGACGTTGCCGGTGGGAAAGGGCCAAGTAAATCCATTCCGATCTGCTGGAACGGTCTGGACAGGGGAGCAATCGGATGCAGAAGTCCTGACGGCTTCGTCGGCAGTTTTTTCGTTGTTGACATTCGTGGCATGATCGAATGTAGAGGTGAACGGTCTTCGGTAGCCTCGGCCAGTAATACTTTTCTCGAATCCTGGCAAGCGTCCTGCTGTAGCCAAGGTGCCCAGCCGTTGGGTCGTCGTGACAGGCTTGCAATATCTCCTCTCTAATGTCGGCAGGGACCATCAGCAGCCATGGCGAGCTGTTGTCTCCGAAGTTCTCCTTGTAAAGCCCACCTTGTCGGAGGACGAAGTTCGGCAGGGCCCTCAAGAAGCCACGGGGGGTAGTACCCCCTCGTCCTTCGAGGTGCTCGATTAGGGCGCGCAACTCAGGATCGCTTCTTTGACGTCGCGCCATGTCGTCGGTGTTCACCGCGCCTAGGAAGCACTCGTCGTCATCGTCGTCGCTGCTACCGGAGGATGTCTCGACAGGGGCTCTGGACAGGCAATCGGCATCGCTGTGCTTGCGGCCTGACTTGTAGACCACAGTCATGTTGAACTCCTGCAGTCGGAGGCTCCATCGAGCGATGCGTTCTGAAGGGTCCTTTAGGTTCGCAAGCCAGCAGAGCGAGTGGTGGTCCGTGACAACGCGGAAAGGGCTCCCGTATAAGTACGGGCGAAACTTCGTGATGGCCCAGACGACCGCCAGACATTCTTTTTCAGTCGTGGAGTAATTTCTCTCCGCCGTGGACAGTGTCCGACTGGCGTAGGCGATGACTCGCTCGGTGCCTTCTTGCACTTGAACCAGTACCGCGCCAAGGCCTTCGTTACTTGCGTCCGTATGAATCTCGGTTTCCGCATCTTGATCGAAGTGTCCAAGAACAGGAGGAGTCTGGAGTCGTTGCTTCAGCTCGTCGAATGCGTGCTGTTGCTCCTCGGCCCATTCAAACTTCTCGGCGTCCTTCGTAAGTTTTGTGAGCAGTGCGGAAATTCTTGCGAAATCCCGAACGAAGCGTCGATAGTAGGCACAAAGTCCTAGGAATCTTCGTACGGCCTTCTTGTCTGAAGGGGCTGGAAATGCCGCAACGGCGCGAGTCTTCTCGGGGTCTGGGCGGACGCCGTCATTACTAACCACGTGGCCAAGGAACCTCAGTTTGTCATAGGCGAACCGGCACTTGGACTGCTTAAGGGTGAGTCGTGCGATCTGTATGGCTTGGAGTACAGCTCGGAGTCGCCACAAGTGCTCGTCGAAGTCACTTGAAAACACAACGACGTCGTCAAGGTAGACAAGACAGCTCTGCCACTTCAGTCCTGCCAGTACGGTGTCCATGACACGCTGGAAAGTTGCTGGCGCCGTGCATAGTCCGAAAGGCATCACCTTGAACTCGTACAGTCCATCCGGCGTGACGAAAGCTGTCTTCTCTCGGTCCTGTTCGTCGACTTCGATCTGCCAGTAACCGCTCTTCAGATCCATCGATGAAAAGTACCGGGAGTGGCGCAGCCGGTCTAGTGTGTCATCGATGCGGGGGAGTGGATATATGTCTTTCTTGATTACCGCGTTTAGCTGTCGGTAGTCTACGCAGAACCTAAGCGTTCCATCCTTCTTCTTGACAAGCACGACTGGAGAGGCCCACGGACTGCTTGAAGGCTGGATGATGTCGTCGTTCAGCATTTCTTGCACTTGCTCTTGAATGACCTCCTTTCTTCTACGGAGACTCTGTACGGTGATCGGTGCACAGGGAGCGCGTCGTCCTCGGTAATGATGCGATGCTTCGCAACGGCGGTTTGGCGCACCTTCGACGACTTCGCGAAGCAGTCGCTGTATTCGACGAGGAGGTCAATCAGCTGTCGTCGTTTCGGGCCTGGAAGCTTCGGGTCGATGTCGAGCTGCGCTGGCGGCGCAATGTCTTGCTGAGGTGGCGATGATTCGTCAGCGATCACGGCGATTGCGGCGGAGTTTCGAAGTTCCTCGACGTGGCCCACAGCGGCACCTTTCGTGAGGTGTTGCGTTTCTTGTCGGAAGTTCGTCATGAGGATCATGGTGCGCCCATCCTGGAGTTCAGCCACTCCTCTTGCGACGCCGATACCTCTTCCTAGAAGCAACTGGAGGCTTCCCTCGAGCAGAACTTCGCCGCAGAAAGCTTCGGTGACCCCGACGGGCACGAAAACACTCGACCGCGGCGGTAAGTTCACGTGGCTTGCGAGGACTCGGACCGCGGATGAAGTAGCTTTGGGGTTCCTCCTGTGGTAAAACAGGTTTTCGTAGCGTCAACCGGTTTGCTCTGAGGTCGATGACGGCGCCATACTCGCAGAGAAAGTCCATTCCGAGGATAACGTCCCTCGCACAGTCTTGCAGAACGACGAACTTCACAGGGCAGGTCTCACCGTGGATCTCGACGCGGGCAGTGCATCTCCCGACTGGTGTGATGAGGTGCCCAGCGGCGGTTCGTATCTGGGGCCTTCCCACAGCGTTGTCACTTTTCGTAGGCGGCGAGGAGCCTCCCACTCAAGACTGAGTAGTCTGCTCCGGTGTCCACGAGTGCTGATGCGTCGTGGCCGTCGATGACGACGTTTAGGTTGTTGGACACCGTTGCAGGGGCGTCATGGCGATGCGTAGCATCGGAAGAGTGGGAGCGCTCCGTCGTTCTTGGAGGCTCTTTGCTTCGGTCGTCTTCGGCAACGCCATTTCCAGGCGTTGCCGCACTTAGTTTTCCCGGCGACGCAGGGGAGACAGGCTCTCTTGGCGGGGTCGTGGCGCTGGAGACGCTGAACGTCTGGGCGACGGTGAGCGGGACTCACGGCGGAGAGGCGGCGTAGAAGATGGCGAACGTCGTAGGTACTCCTCGATGTCGCGAGGCCGTTCGTCGTACCTTGGGCGCGGGTCGTTCGGGTGGAACCCGCGCAGCCCCAGTTGTCGGTAGGGGCATCGACGGTAAATGTGGCGGGCTTCACCGCAGTGATAACACAACGGGCGTCGGTCGTCCGTTCGCCACACGTCGGTCTTCCTCGGCGAGGGTCGCTCCGGGCGGACATCCTGGAGTTGTCTCTCCTGTCGTCGAGGATTCTGCGGCATCGGAGGGTCTCGTCGGGGTGGCGCAGTGGCGTGGTGGTTAGCTTGCGGCGGTCGTCGGGCCATGGCGGCGTAGCTCAAAGTCGGTTCCTCTGGGGTCGTCGTGTTGATGGGAACCTCAGGTGTGAAGGCCCGGTGAACTTCTTCTCGGACGACCTCAGCGAGTGACAGTGAGGTCGGCCGATCCGCAGTGGGGAGTATCTTGCGGAGTTCTTCCCGGACGACTTCACGGACGATCTCCCGAAAGCTGTCGACACCGCTGGTGTTCAGGTCAAGAAGGGAAGCAGCGGCAGATGGAGCACCAGGCGCGCCAGAGATTCGGTGGTAGTGGCTTTCTCGGGCTGTCAGGGCGCGCTCGATATTGGTGGCTTCGGCAACAAAACCATTGACAGTCGTCGGGGGGTTGCGTACCAGTCCTCCGAAAATTTCACCCTTCACCCCACGCATGAGAGCGCGAAGTTTCTTCTCCTCGGTGGCTTCCGGATCGGCCCGGGCACTTAGACGCAGGACATCTTCGACAAAGCTGGTCACGCTTTCGGTGGGGCCCTGCACCCTTGTTCAAAGAAGGTCCTCCGCTCGCTGCCGACGGTGGTAGTTGATGAACGTCCGCTTCAGTTCGGCGGCGCATGGCTGCCACGAAGTAAAGGAGGCTTCGTGGTTTTCAAACCAGTGCCTCGCGGTGCCTTCCAGCGCGAAGTAGAGGTTCTGGAGGTGGTGCTCATCCGTCCATCTGTTGTGGCGGGCTACACGTTCATAATGATGCAGCCAGTCTTCTACATCTTCGTGAGCTTCACCGTGGAAGGGCGTCGGAGTTCGTGGTGTGACGGGCAGGTAAATGATGTTAGAAACGGCCGGGGTCTGCGACTGCTGGTCGTCCATTGTCGGCGTCGTTGGCTGCCTGGTCCTGGGTGGCAGAAGTCCGAATTCCGGGGTAGGCCTTGGGTGCGTTGACTGAACCGGGCCTCGATCTGGTCTTCGTCGGGTCCTCCGGAGCTTGGGTTCGGGCTTGTACTGCGGGAAATTGGAGGGGTGCGCTTCACGGACATGCGGTACCCCGCACCTCCACCAAAAGATCACGAAGGACAAGTGATGAGCCTGCGAATAACTGAATAAACTAAAAGTTTAATGGGGTGAACTTGTGCCCAAAAATAAAAGGGAAAAAGAGAGAACAACAGAGCGTCGCGGGCGTCGAAGGCGGCGATGCAGCAAGATCGAACGTTGAGGCGAAAACTGACTTTGGCTCGCCACGCGAAGCCCCTTATGTACACGCGTGGGCTTCTGGAATAATCAGGCGTGGAAGGTTCGACGCGTAGAACTTTCGGACCTAGAATAAACAATAATGTTCTTGAATTCACCAGAATAATAAACTGAAAGTATAAACAAAATTCGCGGAGCCCCCAGGAATCGAACCCTGGGCCTCCGCACGAAAGTCAAGCGCGGTAACCCCTCGGCCACGCACGCGCTTGCTCGCCGACGCGCGTGGCAATATGTTTAAGCATTTTAGAAGCGATTGACGTAGTGAATATATGCCGATCGTTTAAACAGGATATTCGATCATGCGATTCAAAGTGGTCAAACTATTTTTCCAACTTTCCTGTTATTGGATTTTGGAATACATTTTAGCGCTCAAAGACAAGAACAAACAGACGAGAATCAGACAGCACAGTGTGCTACTAACAACTGATTTTATTACTAGAAACGACACTTATATACCATCCGAGTTTCTAATTTCGCCCCATCACTAGCCAACCCGATGCCATGCATCGTCATTAAGGAACGCACGTTCCTTCTCCATTAGATCAATTGAGGCCACGCTGACACATGCTGCCCCACCCTTCTTAATCTCATCTACAACCAACTAACCCAACAATCTACTCTACTGTTAATGGAAGCTCAACAATTTCCCGAGTAGCTCACTTGCTCGTCTAGGCATGGGTTAAATTCGCGAGAGCTACACCTAATTTGGGTCAAGACAGGCACGAACTAGAGCCAAATTGACCCCGTATAAGCCGGAGAAGTGCCCTGCTAGAGTAAGCTGTGATTGATAAAAAATTGCACGCTAAATTACACTTGATATGTACTTAGTGTTCACAAGTAGCCTGTACTTAATCTAAACATTGTCATCCGAAGAAGACAATTTTAGATTTCGAAGTCGTTTAACACTCCTTAGGAGTTTCTTACGATATTCTTATTTTAATTTAGCATATAAAATAAGTATAAAAGAAGTTGATTTCTACCCTCGCAAAAAAATATAAACCACATCAAAAGTAAAATTTAAAAAAAAGCACGTTTCATGTCTGAGAGTAAAATCCTATGATGTATTCGTGGACTTGATATTTTTAATGGTTTAGGATTAACTATAGTCTAACATGTTAAGCCTTGTGTGCAACATATTTGGAAAATAGTGTCGAAGTAGAAGTTTCTGTTTGCTAAGGGTTTAAGTTTGTAATGAAATTCACACGCAAATTCCTCTTGCCAGTCAAATAAGCTAGCCCCCTTTTTTTGAAGATATTAAAATTAATATTTTTCTCTGAGTTTAACATACACTAAAGTCAATGCGCACTATAATTTAGAAAAGCGTCGACAATTTAATAAAATCACGCAGGGTAATGCAGAAATACTCTCAAAAGTATTTGGAAATACAAACACTGGAATACATGGTGAAAACAGCTAAAATATTGATACTGAAATACAGTAATAAAAAGTCATCCCGGTACGTATCACAAATGTATTTGAAATATTCAGTAATGTTCGGAGAAACAAGTAGAGGAACATATTTTGCTGGTGCAGAAATACTGACTCGGAAATACATTGTTATGAAAATATTATTCAAGATGTGTGAGGTCAACACTTAGTGTTTACGAAGATGAAAGAAGCAAGATCTCCTTGGAAACGAGATTTGTATTTTAAAAAGCAAACGAGTAGTTACTGCAAGATGCATCTAGAGTTTTGATCACGACGTTTTGTTTGGCTTCAATTAAATTTACCACGGGATTAACACCTTGCATTTTTCGTAGTAGAAGAAAGCAAACACTATTTTTACCATGACTCGAGCCCGTTCTTTGTTACGGCTTCTCTTATTCTTCCAATACGAAAATCCCGGCACCACTAAATCACTTTTGTGTTCTCTCGAATATATAGATGTAAATATTATATTGTCGGACCCGAGTGCCTCTTTTAGCGGCCACCTTACAACGTCATGAAAAAAATAGAAAGCGCGATAAAAAGAAGGACGAAAAAGAGAGACACGTACGACACACCAGAGATTACTCGCAAATGATGTGTTTTTCGAAATTGGAAAAACACAAAAATAGTTTCGTTCTTTTTTTGTAGCGCTTCCTATTTTATCATGAACGGCTACCAATTGGCCCAACATTCAACCTTGTTACGTCATTGTGGAACGAAGAATAGTGAACCCATATTTTTTTATTTATTAGTTTTGCACCGACAGACCCTTCAATTTGTAAAACCCAAAGTAATTTTTGACAAATGGAAGTGCTGGGAAATATTTACATTTTGTAGAATAAAGAGGGGACCATTTAAGGTCAGACACAAAAGGTGCCGGACGAAACTTGGTATTCACCTTCTCTGTGGTGATTATTTATTTTATTGTAGCGAAATACATCGACCCTTTCAGTTTCTCAATGCCACAAATACACTCGAAAATGTATCTAGATACAAAACTACAAAATACACGTTAAAATAGTATCGCGATACGAAATATAGAAATGTATTGCCTTTTTGATATACTATCGCAATGCCCTTGTATTGCAATACTGCCCAAACCTGCTGACAGAGTTGTCACCACCCGCAAAATGATTCCGCCGTGTGTTTTCTTGCTTTTTTTCAGCCTCTAAATAAAAACACATCAGCGAAAATGTTTTTGCAAGAGAACGCTTTTAGGTCACATTTATTCCGCAGTACATATTACACAAAACTATAGTTGGTTACAAGTTTATGACCCCGCAGAGCTAAAACTCTGCCTTCAGCGTTAGCTTTTTGGAGTTTACTACACTTCGTCCCACGCGCTGCCAAGCCCGGCTGAAGGCAACAAGGCCGAACTACAGCCACAGCACGTACTGTGACCTTTTCGTGTTACCTACTATCAGGTTTCCTTATTTGCGACTTCGAAACAGCGGCAAAATATAGAATAAGTAATTGCGTGCTATCTTATGCATTGATTAAAATGACATCTTAACTATTCCACTTCGCAAACATGTACCCCACAAAAGAAATGAATGTATAGCCTCCTACTCATGCCTACTATAATTTAACTGTTTTGTATCTGATTCTAAAGATTTGCGCGGCAACAAAGTATTTTAAAACACTCAAAATCGGAATTGCTTTGTTTCACATTGAATACGAAGACACCACAAGAGAATGCGAAAAGCCATCCTCCTATAATTTCAAAAATGCGTCCGGTTACTGGCGCGTTAATCCGGTTGCAGTCTACTTCAGAAATACTGTGAAGCAGCCAGGTTTCGAAAAGCTTGGTCCAGCGGTGTGCAAATCAGCGTAAAAGATTAAGTGACCGTTTTCACCAGGAATAAAAAGCATTTCCACCGCCATGTCTGATTTTCTTGCGCAGCATTTACTTACACGGGGCATAAAATCAGACCGAATAAGTTTCGTCATTAGTTTGGAGTAATAGGTAAGTTTATTTTTCGAACATCTAAATTTGACCCCGGCTTGATTTGCTAGTGATGTCATGCTTTCTGTTCAGCCAGACGCTCTGCTTCTTGTTAAACTGAAACACAAAATTAGAAACGGCGAATGAAACAGATCATCTTGTGAAAACAATTTACAACAATAAATGATTCTTCTAATACAAGAAATACATTCCTATGTTCTAGAATATCATGTAAAACAATTCGGCAAGGTATTTTTAAAGACTTCTTTAATATCTTCTTTTTTTCATATGCCATATATATCTTAGTTTTTTTTTAGTTATGTAACATTGTAATCGGAAAGCATGAACAGTGTTTAAATTTTACGCGATACAACGTGGAACTTTAAGAGGAGGGGTTAAAGTCCAGGTATCATAAGGATGGCCCTTCCTTTATGAGTATCTGATGCTTTGCTACGCATAAATATTATTGCAATTTAAAAATAAATCCCAATAAGACAAAAGCAGTCCTATTTCGACCAAGAAATAATTATGTCACGATTACCTAAGATATTGTTTTTAATTCTTCAAAAATTGAAATTGTACCCGCCTTTAAAACCTTAGGTATCTTTTTTCAGCAAAAAATGTCATGGGACGATCATATTGTCACGAACGGAGGTGACACGAAGACGAGCAGTGAACTCAAAAATAACGGTTTAATAGGCGAACTTGTGCCAACCAAAAATAAGTAAAGAACGAAAGAGCGTCGAGGCAGCAGAAAAGCAGGCGGCGATTCGGCGGCGACAACAGAGCAGGAGCGGGACTCGACAAGGTCGCGGGTAGCTGCTTATCTACCGTGCGTCACTATCTCGAAAGTTCGGCAAAGAAGGTTCGAGCATCGCGCGCTCGGGGCGAGGATGAACTGGCACTTTCGAGAACAACAAAGCAAAGGGAAAATTACGTCTAGTGCGAGAATGAATGGGAATCTTCTAGAAGACCGTGACCGAGCGTTGCTTTCTCGGCTCTGCGGGCGGCATTATCCCCCTTTTAAAAGTGCATCGTCCCGATGCAACGTAAAAGGAAAACAGAAATGGTAAAAAAATTTACGGTGAAACAAAATAAACATGCAGTATCGCAATCCTATCATGCGTAGAACGGCTTGAGTCAACGACGTGGACGACTTCGGGTCGTGGCTGGCGGCGTCCTGATGGTCGGGTTTCGTCGGGGAGCACCTCGTAGTTCAAGTCCCCAAGGTGGCGGATGACCTTGTAGGGTCCGAAGTAGCGTTTTAACAGTTTTTCGCTGAGTCCGCGGCGGCGAATGGGTGTCCACACCCACACCCTGTGTCCGGGCTGGAACTCCACGTCGCGGCGACGAAGGTTGTACCGGCCAGCGTCCACACGTTGCTGGTCCTTTATTCAAAGAAGAGGTAGCTGGCGCACATCTTCTGCTCGTTGGGTGACCAGCTGGGTGTCGTCGGTGGCGTCGTCCGTCGGGTCGTGGGGCAGCAGGGCGTCGTTCGTCATCGGCAATACCACCTCCCGGTATTGCCGCACTCAGTTTTCCCGGCGAGGCAGGGGGACAGGCTTTCTCGGCGGGACCTATGGACAGGTGATGCAGAACGTCGAGGTGAATGCGAACGGGACCCACGTCGAGGCGCAGACATCGGAGAGGGTGTACGTCGTAGGTAGTCGTCGATCTCGCGTGGTCGCTCACCGTAGCGTGGGCGCGGGTCGTCGGGGTGAAGCCGCGTAGCCCCAGCTGCCGGTACTGGCATCGCCGATACACGTGGTCAGCTTCCCGCAGTGGAAACAAAGCGGGCGCCGGTCGGCCGTTCTCCACACGTCGGTTTTTCGCGGCGAGGGTCGCTCTGGTCGGACGTGCTGCCGTTCTTCGCGTCGTCGGGAGTACTGCGGCGCTGGAGGGTCACGTCGTGGTGCAGGAGGTTGACTGGCAGCTGGTGGTGGTCGTCGGGCCATGGCGGCGTAGCTCACCGTCGATTGCTCGAGCGGAGCAGGGTTGACAAAAGCCCGTGATTCGATGGCTCTCTCAAGCTCTTCCCTCACAACTTCGGCGATGGACAGCGAAGCCGGGGTCGGCAGCAGGCAGCAGTTTCTTGAGTTCTTCGCGAACGACTTGACGGATCATCTCGCGAAGCTCGTCGGTGCTGGTGCTGAACTCGGAGCTTGCCGCTGCCAGAGTCGAAACGTCGTTGAGCCGATGGTAGTGGCGCGCTCGGGCCATTAACGCCCGCTCGATGTTTGTTGCTTCGGCAACAAATTCTTCGACGGTCGTCGGGGGTTGCGAATAAGTCCGCCGAAGATTTCGCTTTTCACGCCTCTCATAAGGAAGCGTAACTTCTTCTCATCGGTGGCTTGCGGGTCGGCGCGGCTGCTTAGGCGGAGGATGTCTTCAACGAAACTGGTGACCGTTTCGTTGGGGCCTTGAGTCCTCACCTGGAGAAGGTCTTCGGCCCGCTGCCTACGATGCTGATTCATAAACGCCCGCTTCAGCTCGGTGACGCAGGCGTCCCACGACGTGAGCGCAGCCTCGTGGTTTCTCGAACCAGTGCCTCGCAGTACCCTCCAACGAAAAGTAGAGGTTCTGCAGGTACCAGAGTGTCGAACCGGAACCGAACCGAACCGAAAACCGGAACAGAACCGTTATTTTTAGCCGAACCGGAACTGAACCGAACCGAAATCTTCGCCGCCATCTTGGAACTGAACCGGAACTGAACCGCAAAAAAACATAACGGTAACCGGTTCAAAACGGTTCACGGTAATTTTTTTATTACAAAATGAGTGTTTGAGAAGTAAAAATTGGCAGCTGGCATTTCTATGTAGTGATCAAATTGTCATCAATCGAATTGCAATGTATAAGAAATTGTGGGTTTTCGTGGCGCTTTTGTATTGGCACTACGATTAATCTTGTGTCACGTGGTCACGTGACGTCATGGTTTCAAGACATGGTGTCAAATAATGTCACGTCACGTGGCCGAGTGGCATAGTCGCATTACTCACCGCGTTAAGTCGACTTAAATTCAGAACGTCAATTTCCCCGTCTCTTCTCCAACGTTTCGTCTGCTTCTTCCTTCCCGGCCTTCTTTTCCCTCGCCCTACCTTCTTGAGTTGCAACGGAATATAGATGTTTTCGCGTTGTTGACACCGTGACGTCACATATGCCATAACTGAAGCTCATTTATACAGAAAAGTAGCTATATCCTTTGAAGAATGCCGCCTGCTATCTTGGGCCAAACCAGGCGGCGCTACTGTCGACGCAAAGGTGTAAAAAAGCAAAACATAAAGATAAAAGGTGTGAGCGTCAGAGGAGGAGGGAGAAGGAATGCTTATGCCGTCGGAGTGCAGTGCATACTATGAGCTTATGTCGCCAATCAAATAACACTGACTGTGCAACGTCACGGCTTTCATCGTCTTTCCTTGAGCACATCCTTCGAGGCTTGTAGACAGTAACAGTGCGCTTTTAGCCTGTGTGTATGTATTTGCGTGTCTTTCAGCCTTTGACTGCGCTCTGACCCAAGTATAGGAAGGCCGTATGCTATCTTGGTCCAAACCAGGCGGCGCTACAATCGACGCACGGGTGTAAAAAAGCAAAACATAAAGATAAAAGGCGTGAGCGTCAAAGGAGGAGGCAGAAGATGTCGCTACCTTTTTTGTTCAGGGACATTAGCCATCACGACTTTTCACCGCGAGTCGTACGACACCGTCACGGTGTCGCACGACTCGTGGTAAAAGTCGTGATCGGCTGTCATGGGCCTCAGCCGAGTGCTTGGGTTCCTGACAATCAGCATCGCCAAACATTCGTGTTGGCTCGTGTTCAATCAAAAATGAGAATAGCCGAACTCTAATAAAGCCTAAATTTCAACCCATGCTTGATTCTTTGCCAACCCCAGCGCATGACTATGATGAACACTGGCGCTATACAATTAGCGTCAGATCGCATTGCCGCCTGTTCTAATAGGTGAGCGGCGTTTGGCAACTTCCGGTTCCTTAGGAAATTTTGTTTCACTTTTGACAGACGACGACAATGTGCTGCAAGCCTGTGCAAGCATAATTCTGAAACTTCCAGACTGTAGCTTTTAGAACCATGCTTAGACAGGCTTGCAGATCATCGTCGTCGTTTGTCATCAGCTAAACAAAATTTCCTAAGGAACCGGAAGTTATAAACGCCGCTCCTATTGCGAGTTGAGGAGAAGCTGTTTATTTCATTTATTTTTTCTGCATCTGCCATTGAGCAGACAGGAAAACTAATGGGTGTTTTTGCAAGCTATCAACGTCAGGGATTACCTCTTAGTAGTATTTACTGAAAGTGCGAAAACTGTTGCGTGAACTATTTTACATGTACACATCATTGAGGCGCTCAAACATGTTTTCGTTGTTGCTGAACTGCCAGTGTCCACGAGAGTAGAAGCATTGAAAAGACTAAATATGGCTTATTAATCTGACGAGAAATAGAACTACAAGTGTGTATGGCAGGGATACTTGAAAAGAAAGATTCTAGTGGTCTTTGAGGGACAGCCGAATGTCGGCAGCCGCTCAAATTCTCGCAGTTTTGTTTAAACTTCACAGTTTTTGGATGTAAAATAAAAGAAATGGAGAATTACTGCTAACAAATGACAGAAATATAATTGTCGAATTGGCACCCCCAAACAAAGGAGGGAGTCCCTCAGAAATAAAAAGTATTCTCTGAAGGAGCATCGTCAAATTAAAAAAAAGGGGGGGGGGGTTTAAAAACCTACTGTGTTGTAAAGGTTCCTCTGCTCCGCATCTTCGGCACAGAGCAGACAGTGTAATCCTGCAAAACTACTTCGTTTGCGAAATCACTCCTGCCAGAAAGAGCGTTTTTTGAGTGTCAGACGCTCGCGCTGTTCCTCACGACGCTGCACCAAGCCAAGAATAATTTTAATGCGAATAGCATTTTTTGGATACTTCACGCACTTTTCGTCTATGTATCTATGTATCTATCTATCTATCTATCTATCTATCTATCTATCTGGCTATCTAACCTCTTACGCCGCGGGTCGATAAATAAATAAAAAAGACCGGCGCCGGCTGGGATTCGAACCGTTGACCCTTTGATCAGCAGGCAGACGCGCTAACCACAGAGCTATGAAGGCAGTTTTTTTTTTTCTTTAATACATGGAAAATTGCAATTCAAAGATCGAATTCTATGTACACACAGTGAATGTTATATACATGAGGATGGAGGTGGTGGATGAATATGTTCTTCTGGTGATCAGTCCTTGATGAACATAATGACTGTAGTCGCACTCGTACTGCACTCATGTTTTCACTCTGGGTACTATACACTTTTGCAGAAACAGAGAGTACAAATACGTCATGGCATACACTTATACAAATTCCTAAGGCAAGCACATTTCAAGCGCGTTTTGTATGAAACACCTAATTTGATTATGTACCAATGTTGGCTCCTTTCACTATATTAAAAATCGGGAAGTCTTAGACAAGCGTCAAACAGGGAAACCAGTCGGGCACTGGTGGGTGGGCTTCATAAACACTTCTAACTTTTGCAATTTCTTCCAGAAATATGGATTTAGTTGTACGTGGAATGTCAGCGTTTCTGTCGATCATCCGGCATCGCCATAGACTGTGTAAACCAATCAGCATGAATAAATCATAAGAGATACTTGTTTCGGGCGGGACGTATAAGTAACGAATACTGTGATCAGTTAAGTCAATATCTTTTTTTAGGGTTCTGTGGAGTACATCCCAGAAGAAAATCGCATCTGTACAGTAGATAAAACAGTGCTCTATTGTTTCCGGCTGGTGGCATAACCGACAGTCAATTGACCAAGGCACAAAGAAACCGCGTTCCTGGAGCCACCATTTGACTGGAAGCGTTGACGTGTGTAGTTTAAACATGAACGTTTTAGTGCTTGGAGATACAGACATGCGTTTTACACGTTTTAGAACGTCCTGTCCTTCATGGTTACCGAACATAGATCTATACAGCGGAGCTGGAAAAAAACTTTCGATCAACGCCTGTGCTAACCGCTTTCTGGGTACTTCAAAAAAATAGTCTAGTGAAAAGCGGACTTTTAAAAACAAGAAGGTATCGACTACCTCTTTCCAGAAACCCCAGAGGCCGCTTGGAGCAGAGCTTGTAGTAGAAACGATAAGAAAGGGTAAATGGTGAACCAGTTTTCTTTGAACAGCCATGAGAAGAAACGGGTGGGATAAATTCCTGAAGAAAAACAATCTTGACACCAGCTGGCGCACAAATAAATGTGCCAGGCCCAGGCCACCAGATTCCAAAGGCCGGAATAAATTATCGCGCTTCATGCGTTCCCAAGGAGAACTCCAGATAAATGTAGCGAAAATTCGGTGAAAAGCTTGAATTTTAGAGCGATTACAATGCAGTACTTGCAAAACGTACATCAGTTTGGATATTAAGAAGGTGTTACAGACGGCTGCTTTAGCGAAAATTGACATTTCTCGTGCCCTCCATGCCTGCGATTTACGTCTAATTATAGTTACGGCGGTGCTCCAATATGGATCGGTAGAACGAGTTTGGTCGAGGGGAACACCAAGGTATATAAAAGGACAGCGATTCCATGAAATCCCACCAAAGCACTTTGGAGTAGTTGCCCACGCTCCTATCCAAAACCCGTTTGATTTTTCTGCATTCAACCTTGCCCCAGTTAGGTTGCAATACTTCTCCGTTACCTGAAGTGCTTCTTCGACACTCGCCTTATTTGAACAGAATAACGCTACATCGTCAGCGTATGCTAGTAGCTTCACCTCTGCGAAGCAAAGATGATAGCCACGAATAGTGTCTTTATTGATGATACTACGGCATAAAGGTTCAAGATATAGGGCAAAGAGCAGTGGTGAAAGTGGACAGCCTTGTCTTACCGAGGATTTTATAAGGATAGGTTCAGATAGGGAGTTATTTACAATTAGTCTTGTGGTGCTGTTCTTGTAACATAGCTGAATGCCCTTTATTATCGTGGTCCCTATGTTTACGTGAGAAAGCAACCTGAATAAAAAGGCGTGGCTAACTCTGTCAAAGGCTTTGGATAAGTCTAGTTGGACTATGGCTACTTTATTTTGTTCGTCGAATACTGAATCTATTACGGACCTTGCAACATGTATGTTCATTTGAATATTTCTTTCGCGTATACCGCAAGTTTGATGAGCTCCGATTAGATTGTCTATTATGAGATGTAAGCGTTCATTTAAAACTTTTGCGAAGATCTTATAGTCAACATTGCAAAGTGATATAGGCCTGTAAGCCTCGATCTTTTTCAAAGCTAACGGGTCTTCTGTTTTGGGTATAAGCACTGTATGTCCTTCGTAAAAGGTTGGCGGTAGTGTTTGGTGCTCATATGCGGCTTTGAATACATCAAGGAGGAATGGACTCAGCAGGCATGAGAATTTCTTATAGAACTAAGCGCCCAGGCCGTCCGGGCCTGGAGTCTTATCTGACGGTAGAGCTTTTATGGCAGCTTGTGTTTCTTCCAAGGTCAGAGGACTTTCAACACTCTCTTTCTCTCTGTCTGTTAAAGATGGCACGCATTCTATAAGTTTCTGTATGTCTTCGCTTTCTTTGGTCTCAATACTCTTTCCAAAAAGATCATTGTAATGGTCTTGGAAAGCTTCTATAATGCTTTGCGTTTCAGTGCGGGCGCTACCTTTGTGGTCTATTTCGAGTATTTCTTTGCTTAGAGCATATCTCCTTTCATCATCGAAGGACCGGCGTCCAGGCGTCTCTCCGAGCAAATACTTCTGCGAGCGCGATCGGATCACCGCGCCTCGATATTTCTCGGTATCGTATCTTTGTAGCTGTGTCTTGGCCATGTTAATCTCCTCAGTATATTCACCGGGATTGAGGCTTTCAAGCTCATAAAGCTCTGATAGCATCGTGAGCAGGCTTCGTAGCTCTTGCTTTTTCATAATCGTAATGGAGCTTGAGCGTTCAATTGCCCAATTTTTAACTTCTTGCTTGAACATGTCCCATTTGGAAAACACGTGTAGGGAAGCGTTCTGTTTGACACGGGAAAGGATAGCGGGAATGCCATCGGTGAATATTTTGTCGTTTAAGAGTGATGTGTTTAATTTCCACAGGCCCCATTCACGTCGTAGTGGGTGTTGTTTCTTTGTCCCAAAAGTTGCCGATACAAGGCAGTGGTCTGAGAAGAATATGGGTTTCACTGCGTAATCAGAAATAGTATCATAAAGGTCTCCAGTGACATATATCCGGTCAAGTCGAGCGTGAGAGGAGCGTTGGAAATGTGTATAGTGTACCCTGCCTCGTTTTTGTTTTCCGATGTCTACTAAGTTGTTATCGCTCACAAGAGATTGGAGTACGGCTGCACTAGGGTCAAATCTAGTCGTTAGTTGGGAGCGATCGTTTAAATGTAGCACACAGTTGAAGTCTCCCAATAGAAACAGTTTTCTATCTGTGTCGATGTATGGTGTTAGAAAAGAAAAAAAAGTTTTGCGCGCAGTCACATTATTTGGAGCGTACACGCAAATAATGCGCAACTGAATGTTTACATGGTCTAGATCGCAAGATATAAAGCGCCCTTCCTGGTCGGTAGTGAGAGAAGCAGCAGTTAAACCCAACCCCTTCTTTAGAAACAAAAAACATCCAGCAGATGTGCCACATGCATGAGTAACACACACTTCGAAATCTTTCAGGAAGGGTTCCAATGCGATTTCGGTTTCTTCCTGGCTGCACACTTTTGTTTCCTGCACAGCTAATATATCGACCTTCTGCTGGACTATTAGTTGTAGAAGTTGACACTGCTTTCGTTTAGAGCTGAGACCTCTCACGTTTAAGGTGGACACGCGAAGTTGGAGGGTGCTGGACATGCGATCATTTATGGTCGGGCGCTATCGCCCGTTTGCTTGTCTTCAACAAGCTTGGCGCCAGGGGGCGTCTTTGAATACGGCTTACGTCGAGCAGCGCCCAGTCTCTTTTCATAGGCCTTTGCTCTAGTTATAAGGCCGTCATTTAACCCCACGTTGGTAAGCGCTTCTAGTTCAAGAATTGGGTCTTGTACCTCATCGTTTTCCTCCGTTTCGGTGTCTTCCAAATTAGCCTCGGTAGTTGTCTCGTTCTCTTTTTCGTTCGTGAAGGCGTCCATATTTGTTGGAGTCGGGGCGGTTGTCGGGGTGCTGTCTTCGGCTGCAGGCGAAACGGTGATTGGGTCTTCGCTAGAGGTAGCGGCCGACGAAAGGTTCTCTGGCACATCAGGTTTTATGGAGGCCGGTTGAGACCCACCGTCCTGAGCTGCTGCCATCGCAGAGACGTCGCCATTAGGGTCGACAACTTCGCTTACATCCATGAGGTCCTCTGTTGTTGATTCTTCGGTTGTCCCCAACCTCAGCCTGTCGGCGTAGGTCATGACACAGTCCTCCGGTTTATGTCCGTGCCGTCGGCATTTCGCACACCAGGGGGTCCGGCAATGGCGGCGGATGTGGCCCACTCGATGGCATCGTAGGCACGAAGGAGGCCGACCTGAGATAAGAAGTAAGCTCTGGCACCCAAAGATGGTCATCAGGTGTGGAATCTTGTTCACGTTAGTGTCATCTCGAAGGGTCAGCTGTACTTCACGGTTGAGGGTTTCCATGTCCTCCATTCCTTCACATCTCCATTTTTCTCGCACTACGGAGCGTACTGTGCCGTAGGGTTCCAGCGCTTCAACGATTCTTCGGTTTTCCATGTAAGGTGGTAACCAAAGCAGTCTGATCTTCACCTCCTTTGTCTCTGGATCAACAACGAGACATTTCCGCCCTTTCACCTTCAGGTCTTCGCAGGCGACGAGCTTTGCTTTTGCAAGAGAAGTCGCACACTGGACCATCCACACATGAGACATTTGGTATTGTCCCATGGCGATTATATCCTTTAGATCAATGATGCCCTTGAGGGCATCTCTGAAGTCCGGAGCTCGGTATGGTCTGGCAGCGAGATCCCCATGAAGGAAGGCAGAATTTAGAACGAGGTTACCTGTAGGCAGACGTGGCATCAGAACACGGTAATTGTCCATTGCAGTAATGGTAGCATCTGAATCAGTAGACTGAATTCCTCGGCCAGAGGCCGATTTGGTTTCTTGGACGGAGAACATGAAAACGCAGCCTTTCGCTACGGCGTCTTCTTCTTTCTCCGCTATGAAGGCAGTCATTCAACGCACTCTAAACGGTTGTTTATATCTTTACCATAGGACGCGCTTTACAGCGCTGTCACAGCTACCGGTGCGCGCGCGTTCCATGCACGAGGGCTCATTCCGCTCTCGTGAGGCTGAGCACGGCCGCTAGCTCACCCTCTCCCGCGCTCGGGAGAGGGTGATGTAGCGGCCGTGCTCAGCCTCACGAGACCGGAATGAGCCCTCGTGCATGGAACGCGCGCGCACCGGTAGCTGTGACAGCGCTGTAAAGCGCGTCCTATGGTAAAGATATAAACAACCGTTTAGAGTACCGTTGGTTGAGACTAGCTGAGACGCCAGAAAGTCTGGTCGGTACCATTTTGAGTGTTTGTGCGTATGGCGCGTGCTTTGCTCGCCTTCTTAAGTGACACAAACGCACGTGCTGGGCTGCGGAGATCGTGCGCAGGGCTGTGAAAGTGTCAACAAATTTAGAATCGCCTCAAGAGTGGGCTGGCGTATCTAGAGTGTGCCGGCCACCTGACGAACGCGCATAACTCCGCACCGTTTGATGCTATTCGCATTAACGTAGATAATCATTCCCAAAGGATGGGTTCTGCTGATTTTTGTTTCTGAATACATTGGTTGCACTGAGCGCGAACCTTCTGCAGCGTGCATTTGAATTTCTCAGCAATTTGAACTCGGGATCTGAATTCTCAGCAAAAAGAAATCTCTGACCACTCGCATACAGTGCGATGATGTCACTTGCAAACGATGTTAAACAGTTCAGTTTTCTGTTCAAATGTGATGTCCTCAACACAATACTTCGTTTCACTTGAAGTGAAAGCGTATTGATTGATTGACTGAAGTCCTTTAATGACAAGGATGGCTCGAGGCCGTAGTGGGGAAAAAAAGGAGGGGGGGGAAGGAGTAGCGGAGGGGTTTGGTCATCTTAACATGTCGGGCTAGGTACTATACTTCGTTTCAGCCCGGGTCCAGACGCAGCCGATGCTACAAGCGCAAGCTCCGCGGGCTTTCAGCGTCCCTGCCAAGCACGCGCGCTCCTGCAGTGCAAGTGTTCGGGACTAAAGGCTCGTGCTTGTGGCATAATCAAAGTGGAGATTTGGGCCAGTTGGTTCATTGCAAACAAAAAGCGCTGAAACAAAACAGGGACACGAACGAAGGGAAACAGGACAAGGCGGACTCTCAACTGCAGTTTATTGAAACTTCACACGTTATATAGCCACAAAAACCCTGTTTACCCTAGGGTGCCTTCATGGACATTGAGGCACCCTGGTTTACCCTATCTGCTCAGCCCGCATTTCAAAATTTCAAACTCATTCGTAGATAAATAGGGGAACGTGTCACTTAAACATTTCTTCTCCCTGGTCGTAATTTCATGCCTCGTGTGGTTCTCGCGACACTTTATCTTTGTACCTAGCCAAAATCTTAGTGTTTGTTTGTAGCATAGGCTGCATCTGGACTTGAAGGGGCCATACGAAACGTTTCTGGCCATTTTTGTTTAATTTGCATTGCTTTCGCTCGAATTAGTGGCTGGGACTCTAGCAACACATTAAACATTAAATAAACAAGAAATCTGGAGTATTTTGAACATAATAGGTGAAAGAGGTTCAGAATTTTGAGCGAATTTTCTTCTGTTGATGACGTTATTGGTCTGAGCCAACAGAGAACCTGGTTAGAAAAGTTTATTTACAATGGTGGTGTCATGACTAGAAGAAAACCAAAAACCGAAAACCCGTTATGTACAGTATATACTGCTCTAAACTACAAGAGCGTGAAACAACCATGAGCGATCTTCCTAAGTGTTGGAAATTAACATTTAGTTATGAAGATGTGAGCGCCCCACCAATTTAAGGGTGCTCCGAGCAAATGTATGAGTGAGAGTCAAGTGCTTGAAAGGACCACAAGGGGTAACTTGCGCCTATTTAGCCAGTTCTACCTCTAGAATTCTATGTCATCATTATCCGACGTTCTAGACCAATGTCGTCACTGAACGCTCATGTTTGATAATGATAGGCACGCCGTTCGAAGCAGCATTTGGTTTTCTTCGTCCCTTTGCAATGCCCCTTTAAGCTGAAACAAAGTATAGCAAAAGGGGACGTCGAAACTGTAAAGTTGTGCACTATATATAGCAGTCTCGCGATGATATGCTGCAGCCTCATAAAATGTTAAAGCGCGCATGACTGATAAAGCACGGAGTTGTAAAATCAGGCCACAAAACAAGTGCCCGTAAAACCAAATATCACTTTAGCCTTCCGAAACAGTATTCTGCGAAGTTTCGAGCTCGTGCAGTCCGATGTTCTAATGTGATTTAAATTAGAAATATATCGTCTGTTCCTTGCGATACTTATGTGTAATTAGGAACATCATTACACGCATCTCTACTAGAGAAATACGCACCATAACCAACCAAGTCCTGAACAGTAAGAAATCCTACGTTTCAAAACCGTTTTTTTTTATTAAGGGCGACTATTTGCACGCGGAGAGCAGCAGCTTCTTTTCTATCTACGGTGTGTCGTTTGCTTCACTCACTTTTTCTTCTTCGAGTGCCCTAGTCCGTTGACACACGCCGACGGTTAAGTGGCTGTCGACCTATTGAGCCCGACATATTTAAACGTCGGGCCACTACATGTTTAGGATTTGGTTTGTGAAGGTCTGTATTTCTCAACTTTTTCACCCAACCAGACGGAGTTCCGTCAAATGTGTTTACGGTTTAAAACATGCATCCCTATATAGTTCTTTTTGCAGTAAGTAGTCGTGTATATATGGCATTATTTAGAAGAATATAATTTATTATCTCTCTCTCTCTCTCTGCACATTTCGTGCATTTGCCTTCAGATCTATAACGTGAGCACACAGTTATTTTCGGCATACCCCGCGACCTAGTGTTTAACACTGTCAAACAGCGAACAAATAAGCACGTTCTGCAGACTCAACAGATGGCGTATTTTCGAGTATCGTCCTCCCCTTGTTGGTCTGAAGCGGTTATGTGAACTTCATACAGTCAAATTGATTGATGACAACAACAAATATTTTCTTACTACCTGAAGACTTGACAACATAAATAAAGGGCCTATCACCATAAAATTCTTTTCCGGCGATTTTTTTCCACGAGAGGCACGTGTATAAGTAACCTGGAAAAGACTTATGCACTTTTTTTGAAGCTGATTTAAATAACTTGTGTTCCTGACGCATATTCAACTTCTCAAACATATAGAAGTCTGTTGCTTTTTTATTTGATGAACAACAATTTTATGTGCCTGTGGGCTGGATGAAAACAAAGTACATACACAGTGGCGCGTGGCAGAACTATGATGATTGCGCACGCAGACCGTCAGAAAGTGACCAATTAAGTAGCTGTAATGTCGAGTAGACTATGAAATACCACTTTGTTGTATTTAACAACAAATCACCAATTAGCAAGGGTGATGCTTACTTACAAATTGAATTGACCGGTATCTTGTCAAGAACAAGCATCAAACGCCAAGCTATGCCGAAAAGGTGCACTTTAATGCGCTCTATTTTAGGTCATATCCGAACTGAATACGAAGGTCACTCTTTTCTGCATTATTATTCGCCTGTATCACGGCGCTCAGTGTAAACAATATTGGTCAGGAAAGCAAGCGTTGTGCTTGCCGCTCAGAGTTTCTATAAAATATAGACTGAAAGGGTTTGTCCTAAAACTTTCCTAACATTTTGGAAATAATATTGCTTTAGGCTCAGTTGCACCGTCATCATATATATCGTGAAAATTATTTTATAATCTGGGTGAAACAAGGAGACGGCAGGCTCTTTAAATCGACCGGAAAATTCGGTTTCTTAACCTATCGCGCTACGACTTTGTGCAGCGTTGCCGACAGATGGTGCATTTGTTTTGTGTAAAATTTGCAAAGAACGAACTTACCTGAGGAAAAAGTAAAGAAAGAAAAAGGCTTACCTCCTATGGAAACGCAGCGACGCCACTGGTCTTCAAACAACACGGCGCCGTTTCGCACGGGAGACAAGAGATGGCGCAACGAACGCCGCCAAGGAACGAGCATACGGCGCCGAAAGCCGGCACTTTAGCAGACGATCCTTTCGACTCAAAAGCGGCTCGCGTTCCGCAAGCGGCGACAGTCGCAGAAACAAAAACAGGCGCGGTAACAACAAGGAACTGCAGTTACTTGTCTGCTAAACACGCCGGCTCTCGGCGTCGTCTGCTCGTTCGTTGGCGGCAGTTGGCGTCGCGACCGCTTGCGCCATCTCTTGTCTCCCGTGCGAAACGGCGCCGTGTTGTTTGCAGACCGGTGGCATCGCTGTGTTTCCATAGGAGCTAAGCCTTTTTCTTTCTTTACTTTTTCCTCAGGTAAGTTCGCTCTTTGCAAATTAAAAAAAAATGCACCATCTGTGGGCAACGCTGCACAAAGTCGTAGCGCGATAGGTTAAGAAACCCAATTTTCCGGTCGATTTAAAGAGCCTGCCGTCTCCTTGTTTCCCCCAGTAGATTTCAGAATATATATGGTGAGAGCGTGCCCATTTCATGATTGTGTGCACTAATTATTTTCTAAGTGCAAGAGCACAGCAGGACTCTACTTGTAATATTGCGACGCAAAGGTCTACTAATCACATGCATTTTAGACGAGCCACCAGACTGATAACCTTTAGATACAGGTAAAATATGTGCGACTGATGTAAAAAGAAATAGATGTTGAGTTATATATGTTAATCTAGCTTTTCATTTAGTCTTTCATCGAAATTAAACAACACAATTTATTTTTAGTACAGAACGTGACACTGTTAGCGCGAACGAGCGATCGCCGGTTTTTCCAGTTTTCTCTTTGAAACCAAGGGATGTCATCCAAGTTAATATTGCTACGTAAAGAGCTCATTTAGTTCTATAATATAGGCGATAAAATTTCGTCCTCGCTAATACTATTTAGGAGTAAAATGCGAAAATGCGCCGATGTCGTGTTCGCGCTAACAGTGTCCCGATGTGTACATGAAAAAAAAAGTGGATTCAACAAATGATAAAAAGATATATAGTTACTCGTTTCACTCTTGAAAAAGTGCCTGTTGCCAAAAGAACGCGGAAAATATATTCTCAGTTTAGCGGTTCAAACCGGTTCGAACCGGTTCAAACCGGTTCGAACCGTTATTTTTCGCTCCCCGGAACTGAACCGGAGCTGAACCGAAATCCGTGAACCCGAACCGGAACCGAACCGATAAAAATTTCGGTTCGACACTCTGGCAGGTACTGCTCGGCGGTCCATCCGTTATGGCGTGCCACGCGCTCGTAGTGATGGATCCAGTCCTCGACGTCCTCGTGGATCTCCCCGTGGAAAGGCGTCGGAGTCCGAGGGGCGACGGGCAGGTGAACGACGGGTGGAGCGGTCATCGTCGTGGCCTTCTTCTACCCCGCACCTCCACCAGAAATGTCACGAACGGAGGTGACACGAAGACGAGCAGTGAACTCAAAAATAACGGTTTAATAGGCGAACTTGTGCCAACCAAAAATAAGTAAAGAACGAAAGAGCGTCGAGGCAGCAGAAAAGCAGGCGGCGATTCGGCGGCGACAACAGAGCAGGAGCGGGACTCGACAAGGTCGCGGGTAGCTGCTTATCTACCGTGCGTCACTATCTCGAAAGTTCGGCAAAGAAGGTTCGAGCATCGCGCGCTCGGGGCGAGGATGAACTGGCACTTTCGAGAACAACAAAGCAAAGGGAAAATTACGTCTAGTGCGAGAATGAATGGGAATCTTCTAGAAGACCGTGACCGAGCGTTGCTTTCTCGGCTCTGCGGGCGGCATTATTAATTTCATCGTATATAAATTATCAAGCGTCGTTGGTATGTTATATCGTCATAAACACATATTGCCTCTTAAAACAAATTTATTATTATATAATTCATTATTTTACTCGCATATAAGTTATGGCCATCTTAAATGGGGGACCACTACATATACCAATCTTCAAAAGATATTTACATTACAAAAAAATATTAAGAAGCATTTCTCATGTTGCGCTAGATTATACAATGAACATTGTTTTCAATCAACTTAGAGTAATGAAAATTTTGGATATATACAAATATCGTTTATGTGCTAAATGAATGGTAGAAAAAAATCAATCTCAACATTATCTTGAAGGCTTAACAAACCTAACAAAAAAGGTATACGCATATCCAACGCGAACTGTAGAACCATGGGAAGTACCATTTTTTAGAACTAATTACGGACAATACAGTGCATCATACACTCTTCCGACTACATTAAATAAGTTCAGTAGGGAATATATAGAACTTAACAATGTGTCGGTGAGCAGCTTACGGGAATTAATCAAACTCAACTCAAACCAAACCTAATAGAAGCTAAGTGTTGATATACTCATTTAAAATGTTTTGGGGGTTGAAGTTGCTTTTGCCGCGTTTTGTCTACAAATGCCAGTCCGTTCAAACTGAATTTGCATTATATAATGACACTAACCAATGTTTCTTTCGTGTAAAGGATCTCTTCATGTTTCCATTTATATCCTAATCATATGTAAATAATTTGGTGCCCGCGTCTCAACTGCTATTTAGGTGGCTGGGGACTAGTCAAGCTGTGTTACAGCTTTTTCCCTTTTCACCTTCTAACTGTAGACTGTTGGCAAAATAAAGACATTTATTATTATTATCATTATTATTAATATTATTACTTTTCTGTTCGAAATGCACAACCAATGTCCCAAATATGACAGTTGTATCGGAAACAACGCGGAAGAGCCTCGAACGTAAACTTTTCTTCTACTTGCTCCCGGTTATGTTGGTGTGCAGGTAGCGGGTAGCACCAGGAACTTCATCGCAAAGAGACAAAGGACCGCGCACGTGTTTAGCCACCTACAGTATATTCCAGGGTGCATCGCCTGATTCTTATCCCCTGGTTGCTGACGTTTCCATACATGAGTTCGCTAGCTTGTTTCTTTTGTCACTGTTGTGCTTGTGCTTGTTGGTTGTTTGCTTCAATACATATCGATATAAACGGTGCAAGCTTATGCACATTGATGATGAAGGAATCACTAAACTACGATTTTGGTGATTGGCCTTCTGCGACACCCTGAAATTGAATTTTAAATGATGAAAACAGATACGGATTACTATACAGTATTGAAAAAGGGTGCACTTTAATCCTCAATGTGTCATTAAGTAAAAGAAATGGCTGTTGCACGTTCACGGAATGCGAGCAAAATGGTGCGGTTAAGCACTGGAAGACGAATGTGCGAAGTGGCTAGAGGGGTTAGAGAAACATCTGAAACAAAATATGAGGAAACTTTACTGGTAGTACACATAGTAAGTTCCGACACTTAATTTATTATTATTTTTAATAAACTGCAGAATATTTTTGGTCATAATGCCACACGCGCTGCTGGCCAAGTAGGCAGCGAGGCCGTGGACTATCGGTTATCGTGCTTGCCTCCCGCGCGAAGTGCTAGAGTTCGATTCCTGGGAGTCACTCGTCTTTTTGTTTATTCCTTCAGTTTAATGTTCTGGTGAATTCGAGAACAATGTTGTTTGTTCTAGGTCCGAACGTTCTACGCGTCAAACCTTCTACGCCGATTATCCCAGAAGCCTACGCGCGTACATAAGCGGCTTCGCGTGGCAAGCCAACGTCAGTTTCACCCCAGTGTTCGACTCTGCTGTCACACCGACTTTGACGCCCGCGACGCTCTCCTTTCTTCTTCCCCTTTTTTTATTTTTGGGCACAAGTTCGCCCCATTAAGCGGTTCGTTTCTTCTGTTATAATCGCCTCATCAATTATCATTCGTGACAATAAATTGATATTTTTGCGGCAACCACGGAATCACTACACCCTCAAAAGTCCGCCATGATCGAAGGGTTGGTGACGTCATTTGCCCAGTGCGCGTTGTCGCCCAGGGTGGCTAAAATCGTGGAACAAAACATTCTTCGCTTTCTGACGTAGCGTAGGGAGTGAATGCTGCAAAGTTTTCTCCTCCCTGCGCGCGCTCAACTTCGCCACTTTTGACCTTGGAGGGACGACAAATCCCCCACTATCCCTAGGCGGTGCAGGAGAGCACGAGACAGCGCGGGGAGGCGAGCGTTCACGCCGCTTGCCTTGCGTTGTCTTTCGGCTCTGTGGCGCCGTTGGGTTGAAATTCGATCCCATCATGCCTCGCTGAGACGAGGAGCGAGAGGAGACGACAGGAGCTCGTCTGCTACGATGAGGCAATCGGAGAGTGGAACTACAGAGGCTAGAAAGGGGTTCCTAGTGTCATCAACGCGGCCGAGGAGCGGCAATATTTTGCGATGACCCGGGCAGGTGGCGCTGCTGCCTGCAGGTGCGCTGTAGCTTGGCGGTAGGCGCGCGAGTTTTAACGGGAGACGCGTTTCCGGATGTAAATGCGTGGCTGCTGTAGCGCCTCGCTATCATTTAATCTTCACACACACAACACACACATATTATATATATATATATATATATATATATATATATATATATATATATATATATATATATATATATATATATATATATATACATACATATATACATATATACATGTAGTCTTGCAAAACCTCTCTGCTTCGGCGGGCGTTCTCCACAGCCACGGTGGAAGAAATACATTTAGGTGTTAACTTTGGCCGCTCTTCCCGCGTGGAGCGTGCGACCACATCGTGTTCGGAGCTAGCATCGAACCAGGAGTATACTCTGTTTCACCTTATGATGTACCGCAGGAAACGCTACAAGCGCGAACTCCTTGCTCTGGGGCATATCTCGGCGGCACAAGTTATCGTGACTTAAGAGCGGCTGCCAACGCTATGAGCTCGCGCTTCTAGCTTTCGCCACGGTACAGCAGAAGGTGAAACGAAGTATAGTTAGTTCCGCGCCGCCACCGGGAGGGCACTGAGTGTGAGCACCGTGGGTATGAGGTCTCTCCTCGGCGGCCACGGTTTTGGGGGGCGTAGCTTGCTCGCCTTTTTTGTGGTGTGGTGGTGGTGTTCGGCCAGTGGCTGGCCTCATGTTTTGCTTCGGTGCTGTGTCGATCAAAGGTGCCACCATCGTGCAAGTTATGTTATAAGCATAACTTGCTTATAACAAGTTATGCTATATGGATGGGAAAGACGTGCTTCGTTCCCAACTGCGATTCGGGGTACCGGAACTGTGCAGAGCGAGTGTCCTTGTTGAAAGCTCTAACGAATGACGCTCGCCTGGAGCAGTGGCATCGTGCAATCCCGAGGGCCGATCGCAAGTTACTACCTAGTCTCCTCATCTCGTTGACCAAGTGAAGACCAAGCTTCACAGTCTAATTTCTATCAAAGACTGGGAATTTGAAGATGTCTGGACAGAAAAGGCTAAAGAACCAAGGCTGTGGACTGCAGACTATATTATGTAACTGGGATTTTGAGTGTGAAAATGGAAAAAAAGGCTACACGCTGTGCTGCATGCCTATCCGATTTCAGCATCGACAAAAACCCTTCTGTTGAAGCAGCACTGACAAACGTGAGGAACATAGGAGGTCTTATACACCCCAACAAGAATTTGTTTCCATCTACTGAAGAAATCGGAACAGTTCTCAGTGGAAAATAAAAGCCACCAGACGGTCTACTGGGACACAATCGACAGTGTTCTTGACACATGCACAATAACGTTTCCATGCGCTAAACACAAAGAAGAAACAATTGCCCAGTTGCTCCACTACTACTTCAGCATGCGAATGCGACAACACTGGCAGCATATTACCATGAGTATGAACAAACCAGCTCAAGAAAAAAAAAATCAGCAAAGCACCACTCGTCTTAGTTTAAGAGCATGGGCGAGGAACACAGGATGTAGGAGATGGCGTTCTTTGGTTGTATGCAGTGAATTGAGCTTGTGTGCACATTTTAAAGCAAAAATATTTGTCAGGTATTTATTTACAGATGAAAAGTGATATATGTCCTATAACCGCTACTATTGTTTGACTTTCAGTCACTGTATCATCATGTCAGTCGGTATGTCATGATACTGTGTCATCATTTCAGTCACTATGTCATCATAAATATATTTTGTTTTCTGCTGACAAGGTCTGTATGTTCCACAGCACAAGTTGACATTGCATGTATAAACCATTTGTATTGCTATAACCTCTATGCGCATGTAAATAATTATTTTGGCCCCACTTTGTAAAATTATTATAATTTATTTTTTTCAATAAGAAGGCAGGAGCTGGGTGGAAAATATATGCCGCGGGCGCAGCTGACCAAGTAGGCAGCGCGCCCGTGGCCTAACGGTTATCGCGCTTGCCTTCTACGCAGAAGGCCAGGGTTCGATTCCTGGCCGCGTCTACACATTTTTTGATAATGCTGTAATGTGATGTTCTGGTGAATTCGAGAACCGTCTTGCTGATTCGAGGTTAGAATGTTCCACACACCGAACCTTCTACGCCGAATGTTCCAGATGCCCACGCGTGTACAAAAGGGGCTCCGCGTGGCAAGCCGGAGTCAGTTGTCGCCCCAGCGTTCGACTCTGCTCTTTCGCCGACTTCGACGCCCGCGACGCTCTACTGTTGTCTTTTGTTTCCTTCTTTATTTTGGGCACAAGTTCGCCCCATTAAACGTTTAGTTTACTCAGTTATTCACCGCCTCATCACTTGTCATTCGTGACATTTTGGTGGAGGTGCGGGGTACCGCATGCCCCTGCCGCGTACCCCTCCGAGGGCCCGCAGTGCAAGTCCGACGCCAAGCCCACGAAGAACCGACGAAGGCACTACCGAGATCCGGTTTAGTCGTCGCACCCAAGGCCTACGCCCGGAATTCGGACTTCTGCCGCCCAAGACCAAGCAGCCAACGAGGCCGACGATGGAGGACCAGCAACCGCAGACCCCGACCGCCGCCGCCGCCATCTACCTGCCCGTTGCCCAGCGAACCCCAACGGCCTTCCATGGCGAGACCCACGAAGACGTGGAGGACTGGCTTCTGCACTATGAACGGGTAGCACGCCACAACGGATGGACGGCTGAGCAGTGCCTCCACAACCTCTACTTTTCGCTTGAAGGCACTGCGAGGCGCTGGTTTGAAAACCACGAAGCATCCTTCACTACGTGGGAGTCCTGCGCCGCCGAGTTGAAGCGAACATTCCTCAACCACCACCGTCGGCAGCGAGCGGAGGACCTTCTCCAAACAAGGGTGCAGGGCCCCAACGAGAGCGTGACCAGCTTCGTTGAGGATGTCTTGCGCCTATGTGCCCGAGCCGATCCGGAGGCAGCCGAGGAGAAGAAGCTTCGCGTCCTCATGCGTGGCGTCAAGGCAGAAATTTTCGGAGGCCTGGTCCGCAACCCCCGACGACCGTCGATGCTTTTGTGAGCGAAGCCACCAACATCGAGCGCGCACTGACGGCCCGAGCAAGCCACTACCACCGAATCGCCGGCGCGCCTGCTGCTCCAACTGTCGCTGCTTCCCTTCTGGACCTGAATACCAGTGGTGCCGACAGCCTTCGGGAGATCGTCCGTGAAGTCGTCCGGGAAGAACTCCGCAAGGTACTTCCTGCTGCGGATCGCCCGTCCTCACTGTCGCTCGCCGAGGTTGTCCGGGAAGAAGTTCATCAGGCGCTGCAGCCAGAAGTTCTCGTCGGCGCCACTCCCGAACCGCCCAAGCTGAGTTACGCCGCAGCTACCCGACGACCACCGCCCCCAGCTCACAAGTATACGGCGCCACCCCGACGTGAGCCTCCAGTACCGCAGTATTCCCGACGCCAAGAAGATCGGGCGCACGTCCGCCCAGAACAAGCTGCGCCGCGAAAGACCGGGAGGTGGTGGCCGAAGACGACCGGTTTCAAGATCCTCCAAGCGTTATTATCCACC
>JAZHYW010009982.1:0-11541 GCA_037355805.1 Ixodes ricinus | reverse complement strand
TATTTTGTTTTATCTGCTGGAAGAACTCGGGCAGTAAGCAATCTAGCGCACATGAAAAGCTGACTTATCGCCATACTAGTAACCAAAAAATATTGAACAGTTTACCTTACTCATTTCGAACGATAACTGGAACGATGTTCTAACCGAACAAGACCCTGATAAAGCGTATGATAAGTTCGTGGAAAGAATAGGAGAATGTTATGACTCAGCTTTTCCTCGGGTTCAGTATAAAAAGCACAACAAATCAAAAAAGCCATGGGTCACTGCAGAGTTATACAAAAGAATAAAAGCAAGGAATAAGCTGTTCGATAAATTTATCAAGACTAGAGACCTTAACATTTTGACTGAATACAAAAAGCAACGCAATAAACTGGCTGTAGATTTGAAAAAGCGAAAGTTAGATATTATACAAATAAATTTGTATCTATAAAAAACAGCCCAGAAAAAGTGTGGAAGACTGTTAAAGACGTACTATCCCCTATCCCTAATGTCATACCAAATGAACTCACAATAGATGATCAGACATATTCTGACGCGTCACTGGCCGAGAGGTTCAACTTGCATTTTTTGACTGCAGGTGGCAGTGTTCCCACATTAATGGACTACAGCAACTATGAAACGTACATAACCATGAACTTAGCTAACTCTATATTTTTGACTCCCACCAATGAAACAGAAATCAATGATATAATTGCCTCGTTGAAGTGCAGCAGCGCCTCTGGATATGATGAATTGAAGGTAGCTCCCATCAAAGCAGTAAAAGACTGGATTTGTTCTCCTCTAGCTCATATATGCAACAGAATTCTTGAAACTGGTATATTTCCTAATAAAATGAAATTAGCTAGAGTTTGTATTATACACAAAGGCGGTACATTAACCAACCTAAACAACTACAGGCCCATATCAGTGCTTCCATTATTTTCAAAAATCGCAGAAAAAGTAATAAACACTAGGTTTTCTAAATATTTTCTTTACAATAATATTATAACATCTTGTCAGTATGGGTTTCAGAAAGGAAAATCTACAGAAACAGCTTTGCTATGCATAAAAAACAAAATAATAAGTAACATAGAAAATCGACTTTACACACTCGGCATATTTCTTGATTTTCGGAAAGCTTTTGACTCTATAAAGCATGATATTCTTCTTGGAAAACTACAACGATATGGTATAAGGGGATTAGCTCTCGAACTTATCAAGAATTACTTATCAGCTCGAAGACAATTCACATCTCTTAACGGTTTTAAATCACATACTTCCCTGATACAGTACGGCGTTCCTCAGGGTTCCATCCTCGGACCTTTGTTATTTTTGGCATATATAAACGATATAGTTAATATACCCCGAACCCTCGATATTATCCTGTACGCGGACGACACTAACGTTTTCTTTTCCGGGACAGATCTCGATGAAATTGAACAGTGTGCAAATTGCTGGCTTAATGAGTTGTCTCAATGGTTGCGGTCTAACCAACTAGAGTTAAACACAGCGAAGACTAAATATGTTTTATTCAGGTCCAGAAATAAACCTGTTCAGCGTAAGTTGAATGTTACATTTTTAAACTCTACGATAGAAAGCACTTCGGCTCATAGGTTTCTTGGGGTTTGGTTTGAGGAGTTTTTAAGTTGGACGAACCATGTAAATAAAATTAGATGTGATATATCACGTTCAATTGGTATACTGAATAAAATCAGACACTTGTTACCAAACTGGCTTAAACTGCAGCTTTACTACACTCTTGTGTATTCCCGCCTGCAGTATTGTCTTTTAGTTTGGGGAACCACGACGAAAACAAACATTGAAAAAGTTTTTCTTTTACAAAAGAAGGCCGTTAGGTTCATAGATAATTTAGGTTATATTCAGCATACATCGCCCACATTCGAAAAATACAAGCTATTACCCATCGGTCATGTTTTTTCTATTAAATTAGCGAACATTATATTTGACGAGATAAAGCGGGATGAGACCTCTTTCTTCAACGTCTACCTTCATAAGCCTGCCGATTACACTCTTAGACACACCTTTTACACCAAACAAAACGTTAGAACAAACTATGGTACTCAAACACTTCATTATCAAATTGCTGACTTACTAAATAATCACGCAAATATAGTCCAAACGGTACACAACTGCAGCAATCTCCAGATGTTTAGAAAAATGATCAAAATGTATTTTCTTTCAATCGAATAATATACACCTGCCACTTGTGCCATTAGTTCAAATGTGCAAATGTGATCAATTATATTATATGTAACAGTGTTTGTTCTTTTTACTCAACTTTGTGACTCTTTAAGTGTTTTCATCCGTGGACTCATTTTGATGTAAATTAGGTAATTGATGTTCATTTTGTTTACGGTATCCTTAGAGGTACGTGCCGAGTGCTGTAACGGGGGCTGGTGGCCACGTCAGAGGACTTCGCGTCTTCTTTTGCCGCAGCCTCCCAGACATATGCATGTCAAAATAAACTTATTATTATCATAGGTAAAAAAACTTACGTTCCGAAAGCATGCAGTCCTCAGTCTTCTCATCGTCAGCACTGCGATGTTAAACGGAGACAACCGGCACCCAGTTCACGCACTTTGTGTCATACCTTAGCTATTCCTGGAGCGCACAATTCCTTCGTCTAACCGTTGCGTCAACCGCACATCACGGAGGAGTGGTAAACCATTCGTCCGCAAAACCAAAAGCCGCTCTCAAAGAAAGCAAATCCGGAGCAGGCTCTTGGCTCATTTCAGCACGGTAACACGAAGTTATGGCGGAGCCGCGGAGCGTAAAAGGAGGTTAAATCGCTTGCCACCAGATGGCAGGGTCAAGCATGCAGTAATCGCAAGTAGCTACGCTAGGTGGCGCTAAATACCGAACAATTCATGTTTTACAAAAAGCAAATTTATGTTTTCACCGTACCATGTCGCTTCCGGATCCTCTATTATACACACATACAGACATATTATAAGCATCAGCTGAACATACATTAAGCGCATACACATGCATCGCACATAGAAACATTCATACAACGACCAACAACAGTACATTGACTCAGAGCCGTATATGTAGAGAGTTTGGCCATTCGTTGGGAAGTATAGGAGACAAATGAGGAGGTGCATTGGCCGAAAGCGGACTAGGTGTGTTCCTGGGCGTCTTCAGAAATTCGAATGTGACCAACCAGAAGCCGGAAATAATACCCTGGCGGTGGTCGCGAGAAACAAACCTGATAACTGCATTGGAGTAACTCTCGATGACTGAAAAACGGTACACGTGATGTTTCAATCACGCTCATCCAAAATGATGGTGGAAGAGTGCGACTAGCGGAACGATCGACATAATCCGTACGCCAAGCGCCGAGGGCCGGGAATCTGCCGTCCGAGCGGTCACACTCTGTCCGAGCAAAACAGAGTTCGAGCGGCGCATTCGTTTCTTACATCTTTCTGCATGATCATGATCAAAACAACACATGCAACCTATTTTCAACCACCAGAAGAGTTACTACACTTCACTCTTACGCGCTTATTAAAACCACCATACGAACATCAGACCTCTGATCAGAACTGTTTCTCGCTACCACCGCTAGGGGATTCTTTTCGGCTTCTGGTTGGTCAAGAGAGCATGCCAAGCCCTCTTTCCGAGTCTGCCGCACGCCCCGACTCTGCCCGCACTCTCCCATTGACCAAACTCTCTACATATACGGCTCTGCACTGACCCGATCACATCTACGGAGCTCTGCGCTTCCATCTTGGTTATACAAGTCGTTTTGAACGTATGAATTTCTCGGTGACTACCTGGCAATAAAAAATATTCCCAGCGTGATGATTTTTTTCAGCAACGACATACATCTGAGAGTATGTTTAATGGCTCAGGGATGAATCTCTTATTAAAAAACGCTCGATCATGCCGTGAATTATTTGAAAGCCAATAAATCGAGCCGCTCCAATGCGGTTCGATGCCTGGGTTGGTTTCCCGCACGGCACTTCCTAGCGAGTATTTCTATTGATAGTGTTTGTTTTCTATTTGTCAGCTGTTCGCGCACGGCTGCAATTGCCGTCTTGAATAGACCGATCTCACTAAGCGTCCGGCGCATGCGTGTCGCAGCCATAACTTTAGTTTACGGGAGGCAGACGGCCGTGCATGCGGGGCTCGTGCTGTCTCGTGCTCCACACGCGCAGAGCTCTAGCGAGGTTGCCGCACGTGCAGAAAGACTAAAGTTCCCTCGATGCATTGCGGCAGCGGTGGCGTAGACAAACTGACTTGTGAGATCGGTCTATTAATCTGTGTAGAGCGGACATTCACTCAGGTGGAAGTGATGCTTCACGGGCAGAGAGATCGCTTTTCGATCAACTTGAATGCAGTCAAAGCCGCGACTTGCGGCAGGTGTTAAGCGTACGGAGCTACCCCGTGGCGAGCTCGAAAACGTCTAGCGCTCATCCCAGCGTGCCACTTGGAGGGCAGTTTCTCCAGGAATCGTAGTATATTTAAACAGCAAAATAAAGGATAGCTGTTGTTCGATTTTACCTTTTTTATGCTAAATTTCATTGTAAATATAGTACTTTCCGTCATTATTTCTGTACTGTTCAGTCTTTTCACCAGAGCGCAATCGCTCTCGGGTACCGACAATCACATTGGCTACTGTACGATAGAGCTTACCGTTCAGACCAGCGTTCCGACATGATTATCCGCACGTCGATTGACTGCACCTAATTTCTCAAGTGGTCTTAAACTCTTTAATGTAAAGACGAATGTCAACCTACGACATCCCGCCCCTCCGATCACGACCCGACCAGCGGCATCAATGCCCGACAGTTTACGTTATCTCATCTTGTTGTTACAACACTGATACGCGAACACAATGTCACATCGGCGATAATTCCAGTCTTCTGTTCACTACGCACAACACTGCCATCACGATGTTACTGCTATGTTGCTGACACGCAGAAATACAGAACCACGTTGAACGCCGGTTGGCACTCGGCACGGGAAAACAGAACCGAACTCAGCACGGAAGGCACCCAGGATGCCGGCAGGAAAACCTGCCTGCCTTGGACACAGTTCCTGCGATTTCCATAACGTCGAAAACGTCGATACAGTGCCTCGTGGTTCCGCTACTGTAGTTCCACTACAGTGGCCAGTAGCCGCGTACGTCCCGCAATCCAGAGACGACCATCTTACCCAGTGTACGTAGCGCTGCTGGCACTGCTCCGGAACCTCGCTGTTTCTGGCGGCTTCATTTGTTCGTTTGAAAAAATTAGTAGTAAAAATGTCAATGCAACCGAAATGTTCTGCACGTTTGGACAAGAAGACGGAATTAACGGCGGCTCTTCGCTGCCGCTGAAGCTCAATTAACTCAACAACATTTATTTAACAACGTGCGCGACGTGCTCGAAAAACGAAACCGAAAGAAGATGCTCTCTTCTTCTCGAGTCCGCTTTGGGGCGCGTCAGTAGAAGGAGGAAGACGCGCCGTTGCTACCTTTTACCTCCATTTTTTCTTAGAGTTCAGGGTCAGGACCCGGTAGTCGAGGCGGCCGAGGCAGCCGAGTTACGAAATGTGGCCGAAGAGGCCGAGGCCCGAAGCCCGCCGCTATCGCAGCTGATCGCAGCTGATCGCAGCCGCCCAGTGTATGTAGCAGTGTCGGCATCGTTTCGAAGCTTAGCGGTTTATGACGGATGTGTTTAAACTTCTTTCTTTGTGAATGTCAAAAACGCCGCGGCAAAAGAAAACGACTGAAGGACCGACCTCGTCCTCTTGGCCCCTGCGTAAACGGCTTAGATCCAACCTGGGTGCCCAAATCTTGTTTATCAAACAGCGCGTGATGACGCTTGTAGCAATGATACTTGAATAGTTTTCCTTGGCGTCGGTGGATAATAAGGACTTTAATTCTTCCTTCCTTTGGTCTGGGTTTGTTTATGCCTGTTTTGGTAAATAAAAAAAAACTTATCGAAAAAAAAAATCGCCGCTCCTCCAGGAATTGAATTTTCGACCACTTGGTCAGTAGTGCGATGTTCTACCCCTACGCCAACTGAACAGAGAGGAACTGGACCTCCTCCTTTCATCCAAACTTCCGTTCCTCCCTTCTCTGGGCAACTTGACCACAACAAGGAGGAACAGTCGCCGTTGCTACCTTTCTCCTCCTTTTTTTCTTAGAGTGTAGAAGTGCGAGCTCATAGCGTTGGCAGTTGCTCTTAAGTCACGAGAGCTTGTGCCGCCGAGATGTGCCCCAGAGCAAGGAGCTCGCGCTTGTAGCCTTTCCTGCGGTACATCATAAGGGGAAACAGAGTATAGCTATGCTTATAATGCAATTAAATGCAAAGGTGCAAGCGAGCTGGATTATTTTCATCATAGCTGTGCGCCCAGAAACCGAGAGAAAGAAGAAGACGAGAGGGGGTAACGTCGTCAGAAGGCAGAGATCTAATTGATATGAATGCCATATGGACGATAAAGTTGAAGATGTAACGAGAGCTTTTGGCTGTACAATTTAAGGTCTTACAGGAGGCAAGTTGGTTTACAAGAATATTCGGAAAATTTTAACACATCTCGCGCTTCTTCATTCTTTTGGCGTTCACCCGGAGAATTGGTGGTTAAACGTTTCCAATAATGTTCTTAGATGGGCCAGTTGGTACGTTTGTGGGGGTATTCACTGGACACCATATTTGAGGGCGGTGTCTAAAGCGCATGCTCAGAACGAGCTCTCAGTACTAAGCTGCTAAGACCGGCCATCTTGATGATGTTGAACGCACGTTGAAAAAGGACTGTGGAATCTTGCCGTCAGCACGCGCTCAGCAGCCGCGCACACAGCTATGGCCACCAGTGAATACTTCCTGTAGTGGCGGGTGCTTGTCTTATCATTTGACCGCAAATTCGAACGGACTTAAATTGCCCAGCAGCACCTCCTCCTGCCGTTTTCAATAAAAGTGTCTACATAAGTATATTATATTGGGCGCTATCGCCTCCGACCCATTTATGCTAAAAACGTGTTTCCGCAAAAAAAAAAAAAATTGCACATGGTCAAAATTATATTTTACACTATATGCCCCTTCACAGAATCCTAAAGTATTCCTGGAAAGCTGATTACTGTGATCCCCAACAGTGTGAGCTTGCAGTGACACGCATGCAGTGTCAGATATTGTACCTTAACTTGTACTCACAAGGAACTGGATTTTGGCTCCATTCTCTCGCCCGTAGCACGAAACTCACATGTCTATAGAACTTTTTTTTTATCTTGCTTAAGATTTATGCGGCGGCCTCACCTGAATTTTGTGCAACCCATCCCAATTCTGAATACACCGGTCACTATGCAAAAAATACGTTTCCTTGTAGCAGTTTCTCTGCACTGCACTCTATACCATCTATACACGATAATATTTTGGCGTCCAACCGATTTCCTTGCTAGGGTCATTCAGTCTGAAGGTGCACTTTTTATGTAAGCATGATCTAGTGCATAAAGGATTTTTTTATATCACACTGATTCTCGGTCAATCCCTCCTTGGGTCCGCGCCAACGATTCACGGACCACAACATCAATTATCCCAGGTGTGCCTATTAGTCACTTAAAATTAATTACAAAAGATTAGAGTGAGTGTATAGAAAGATCAACCTTCCGGTGACTTAATATGGACATGTAATATTTCGGCACATTTTATACTTCGAGATAAAAGAATGTAATTAAATCAGTACCCGAACTGATAAAGTGCAGTATGCATTGCTTGCATGTGACGTCAATCGCGGCCATGCAAGTATTTTATGTGCCATGAGCGTTTGGATTGCCATGTAAGTTTCACACCGCAGATTCTGTCATTTGAACAAACCAGTAAGTAGAAATATTCGTCAGTACACACAAATGGCGACCCTGGCAAGCTATGGATACCTTTTTTTACGTACAGTTTAGAGTTATGTAATTACTTGGGAACACGCTTACCAGCGGGCGTTTCTCTATTATCTAAGCGAGAAAAAGCAGCTGCTTCAAAGGCTCTTCTTGAGCGTTCTAGTCACTGCGAGGTCCACCAGTTGGGTAATATAAACTTTGTACACCGCTTACTCGGAAGAAATTTGGATGGAACTGTTTCTATTAATGACCTGGGGTCTTTGAAGGGGATCCCAACACGAATGATGGAGTAAGCGCGCTGACGGTGACGCACCTCCTTCCGAATAAAAATTTAACTTACGAAGGTTTCTTCTTGCGATGCGATCTTTCGACAGAGATGCTTCGAGGCTCCGTGCATTCAATCAGTCAGTCACGACATCTCCCCTATTTTGTAGACCTGCACAGACTTGAAATAAACTTGGACGTTGTGGCCGAATCTCCTATGTATCTTAATTATCTTCTTCTTCTTCTTAGTAACAATATAGGTGGCAACCACGACCTAATGTAATCTTGACCTGCCCACAGAAGAGCTCCCAATGGGAGACGCTTTCGCCGACGAAGTGCCTCGCTTTGCCGTTGAGGGCGCTTGGTAAAGGCTTTTCTGCGGTCCAAACCAGTGATACAAACGCGCTTCACAGCCTGCCTAGCCAAGTGCTGACATAGCACATGTTCCGCACGGCGCGCGGCTGGTGATGTTTTTTTGTCGAGAACACCTACCGTGGCGTGGCACCATCAGGCTGCAGTAGCTAAGGCTAAGGACCCTTGATGTGTTAATAATTGGGGTTGTGTAGATATTTATACAGCGTTTAGTTGGTCTGCCCTTTCAAGGTTGCGACGAGTCACTCGCTGTAGATGAGAAATTTAGCCAATGCAGTACAACCGCTAGCCTGGGGTCCTTAACGTGCACCACGCAGTAGCGATACACAACCGCACGCCGGTACGATTCTCATCCAGATCGAAACGGGCAGGCGTGGGATTGAGCCTAAGATCCTGGGTTCTGCAGCGCGAGCTTTCGCTCCACGTGCTTCGAGCTGGTGTGCGCTAAAGTTGCTGGATCCTGGGAAAGTAGCGCCATTGCCTTCCCTACCTGCTAGCCGGACATAAACGTATACTAACATACAGACGACCCAAGCCTCGCAAGGCGATTGGGTAATTGGTCTACGTTGCCATGGAAATCGCCATCTTGGTCCATTTAAATCTTCGAAGCTTCTAGGGAGTCGTTCTAAACAAGTCGCGCCAAGATCACCATGGAGCATCATCGTACTGGAAGCGTTCCTCGCCAATATAAGAGACTTTGGCACTTTGTATGCAATCAACTTATTATTCATGCCCATCTCCATGGATCTCTTACAATTATATTGTTTTTCTTGCTTATTTCAAGACAGTAAACTTATTTTTCAATGCCCCCAAGCACCGACACAGCATCTGGTGGTGGTACGAAGGTGTACTCTTGTTTCGCCGGTTAGCAAAATCTCGGTATACAAAAAGCGACTCCATAAAGCTACCCGTCACCAGCGAATCTAGATCGGCACATCAAGAACGGAGGGGTCAAGGAGAAATTGCTCATTTCACGGACCAAGATGGCGACCACACGGGGAGCTTGGCGTTACTTGTTCCAGGATCCAGTGACTTTAGTGTGCGCTAGCCCACTCGGCCACCGATCCCCCGCTCGCACTATTAGCGGCGAGATGTTTTGATGGCGCCCTCCTACGGATCCCCCTTGTGACGTTTTTACCTTGGTAACAACAAGTTCGATGGTGTTTGTAAATAGCATGGTGGAAGCTTGAAATCATTGCGCTCTCAAAGGAACACTGCCAACACCGTCAAAATTAAAGTTCTTTCATTCCTCTTATATCCCGACACACACCACAGCGCACTATAGAAAACAACACTCACTCCAGACACACGAAAAATAAAGCGAAATTCAAACAAACCGCGCTGACTCACAACTCTTTTTATATAACTTTGTCTTCTTCAACCTCTAGCAACACCGAATTTCCCAAATCACGCGCTACGATCTCCTAGATGCCTAAGATTTTTTCTCTTTTTCTGTCAGGTGTAAAGAAGGTGTACTGATACAGTTGTTAGAATTCCTGGCGATATGTTCTGCTTCGATAATTTCTCGAGTTAACTGGTTATTGTTCCTACCTAAAATTGTACAGGATGGCAGGTGAACGACGCACCCACAATAACCAGTTAACTCGAGAAATTATAGAAGCAGAACATATCGCCAGGAATTCTGAAAACTGTATTAGTACACCTTCTTTACACCTGACAGAAAAGAGAAAAATCTTGGGCATCTAGGAGATCGTAGCGCGTGATTTGGGAAATTCGGTGTTGCTAGAGGTTGAAGAAGACAAAGTTATATAAAAAGAGTTGTGAGTCAGCGCGGTTTGTTTGAATTTCGCTTTATTTTTCGTGTGTCTGGAGTGAGTGTTGTTTTCTATAGTGCGCTGTGGTGTGTGTCGTAATGTGCAACCAACTCGCCCAAGCTGCTACGTTAACTCTTATATCCGTCGATGATAAATCCCTTTCTGACGTCATAATCAGCGTTCGGCCAATCGTGGAAGGCTGACCACAGCGACGCTTTCGGTCGCGCACGTCGCCAATAGTGCGTTGTTTGTGTGTAGCGCGCTCGGCGAGGTGGAGTTTCTCACGTACGCGCGGAAGGCAGCTTGAGAACCTGTGATGATCGTAATTTTATGGAAGGAATCGGTGCTGTGCATACCTAAACCTATCAGTGCCCGGAACGCAGCTCCGGCTGATGTGTTCATAGCGTCCAAAAATGTGGTCCCTCCCTTTCCACGTGATGACGTCATGCAAGTGTCACGCTGCCGCCGTGAACCTGGCAGTGTCATAGCAGTGGTGGTGTTGGTGGCATATGCTTGTTCTAGGGTGCCTACATGTCTGTCTGTCTCAGGGTGAAGACATCCATTGTTGCCCTGAATGTGGCAGTTCGTGACGCTCTCGCGCACTCGGTGCGTGACTTGGGCGCTAAAGTGGCGTCTATGCATTAGCCAAAGCTACGCGCTCGAGCTGAGTGACACCGGATAGAGCGCGACTTCCACATGCATAAAGAAACGATTGGGCGGAAAAATGGCTGAGATGTCACCACTCAAGCAAAAGCGCGCGTCTGTATGAAGGCACTCTAGCTTGTTCTGCTGCAGAACGCCCTCCAGTTTGACAGTCCATAGAAGCTTCGGTAGCCGGATATCGGAAGCTACGACGACAGCGACACTCGCGTTCGCTGCTGTTTTCTTCCAGGACTTCTACGCCCAACCGCCAGGTTGCGTCATCCGACAGCTTGACACTCCGACTTTTGTTACTTCATTTGTTGCTTCTTCGGGACCACTTTCGATGCGTGGGCAGGAATAGGACGCTAATCACACCAGTCGGAGACGGCATTCGGGGCTCAGTAATATACTCCATTCACTCATCAGCTGAGACTGCAGCCAAAGCCACAAGCGGGAGCCAGCCCGCGCTCCTGGCTTTGAAACATGCATTTGAATCGCGAGAGCTCGTTCTGCGAAAGAACGCTTCAAAGCAGCGACCTCGAGCTCTCGAGCGTGTAGCATCGGCTGCACTCTCAACACAAGGGTGAATTGAGTGTAGAGCCCCTTGGAGGCGCTTCTCTTTGCAAGCAGTGTCAAATACGACACTGCACAAGGCGCACGCCTCTTTGCAGCTTT
>JAZHYW010009981.1:0-24160 GCA_037355805.1 Ixodes ricinus | reverse complement strand
TGCTGTTAACCGACGTGACGCAAATGCCACAGGTCGCTCTGCTCCAGACTTCACTCGGTGCGCCAGTACTGCTCCAATGCCATATGGCGACGCATCGCAGCACAACAACAAAGGCAACTTGGAATCATAATAAACCAACACTTCAGCTGATGTCAGCAACTTCTTACTTGCTTCAAACGCTGCCCTTTGCTCTGCTCCCCACTGCCACAACACCTCCTTCTTAAGCAATAGATGCAAAGGATGCAACACTGATGACAAACTCGGTAGAAACCGTCGGTAAAAATTAAGCAGCCCCAAATAACTCTGCAGCTCCCGAACATCAGACGGCGGGGGTGCCCGAACAATGGCCTCGACTTTCTTGGGCGCAGGGTGCAACCCGTCCTTGTCAATGACGTAGCCCAAATACTCTACGCTTGACGCCCCGAAAATGCACTTCTGAAGCTTGAGCTTCAATCCAGCATCACACAGTCGACGCAGCACCTCCTCCAAGTTACGGCGATGGTCTTCCTCCGTACTTCCCGTAACCAAAATATCGTCGAAATAAACGACGACCTGATGGCATCCCCGTAAAATGTTCTCCATTTCGCGTTGAAAAATCGCGGGTGCCGACGCCACTCCAAACGGAAGACGATTGTACTGAAAAAGCCCACGCTGGGTGTTGATGGTCACATACGTTTTCGAAGCCTCGTCCAGCTCCACCTGTTGGTATGCATCTCGGAGATCCAATTTCGAGAACGTCTTGCCTCCCGCCAGCTTCGTCCAGATCTCGTCCACCAGTGGCACTGGATACGTCTCGATGTTGGCCGCCTGGTTCACCGTGATCTTGAAATCCCCACATAGTCGGATTTTCCCATCTTTCTTCAACACCGGAACCAAAGGTGCTGCCCATTCCGATGTTCGTACTGGACTCAGGATACCTTCACGCTCCAACCGCTGAATCTCTTGAGTCACCAGATCCTGCAGTGCGAACGGGATTGCTCTCGGCCGAAAGAACCTCGGTCTCGCATCCTCCGGCACTCTTATCTTGGCCTTGACGCCTTGCAGTGTACCCAGCCCTTCCGAAAACAACTCAGGAAACTTGCCCACCACGTCGTGTGCACCGTCAACCCGATGAACGTCCAGCAAGCTGTCCAGGGGCATTCCGAAAGCACTCGCCCAATTCCTTCCCAAAAGGGCCCGGGACCCGCCCCTGACAACAAACAAGGGCAGCCGAGCCTGCCTTCCACCAAACTCGGCGTTCACTGTTGCCTTCCCGACCACTGCCGACTGGTGTCCGAAGTAGCCCCTCAACTTGACGTCGGACTGCTCGAGCTCCGTCCCCGGAAAACGCCTTGCGAACTCCGCTTCGTCCATCACCGAGTAGACGGCCCCCGTGTCCACTTCCATGCGCACCGACTGACCCTGGACAGTCACTGTAGCACATATGGGCGGCACTCGCGGTTCGAGGACGTTCACGTCTTCGGTGTGTGCCACAGCAGCAGCTGCCGCTCCGACCTCCAGCGACCACAAGCTTCCGACGTCGTTCATCTCGGCTTCGTCATCGGACACGTCCACCGCCATCACAGCTCGATGAGCGTTAGGCCTCGCAGATCCGCCCCCCGACTGTCCGCTTTTGTGCGACGGGTCTTCCGGGCTCCTGCCCCTACCTTGCTTAGTCGGACATCTTCTTGCCGAATGCCCCTTCTTCTGGCACGAGAAACACCGCAGATTACGAAACCTGCACGACGACTCGGGGTGCCGCCCCCGCACCGATGACACTCGCCGACTGTCTCGTCGGACTTTGATACCCGGAGTATGGCTGCTTCCCCCGTCTGGCCAGTCATCTGCTTCGCTCCCCTGACCGCCGCCTCCATACTGGCAACAATTTGGACAGCCCGGTCCAAGGTCAGCTCTGGCTCCTCCAGCAGACGTCTTCGCATGACGTCGTCGCGAATACCATGGACGAGCCGGTCTCTGAGATTGTTGTCTAGTTCTTGTCCGAAAGAGCACGGGTCCGCCAGCTTCCGCAGTTCCGCGACGAAATCCTTCATCGCTTCGCCTTCTTTCTGTGCCCTGCAGTAGAAGTGGTACCGCTGCACAATCACGGACGGTCTTGGGGAGTAGTGCTCCGTGAGCCGCCGCAGGCTTTCGTCGAGCGGAACCTCACTCGGTCTTCTCGGCGCCAGCAGTCTCCGAAGCAGCGAGTACGTCGGCCTTCCGCAGGAGCTCAGGAACACCGCACGTTGTTTGGCCGCCGACACGTCGTGAGCGATGAAGTGTTGTTCCAGGACCTCGACGTATTCCTCCCATTCATCGCCGCCCTCGCCCGCAAACGCCTCCAACTTCGGCATGGCGCCGCCGCTAAATCACCATCTCGTGACGAACCAAAAAAAACTTGGATACTTCTGTTAGTCCTCGTCGCCAATTGTTACGAGTAACAAAGCATGTTTATTAGACTGTACATGCGGGCCGGCTTGGCCCGCAACTGAAGAAGAACCAGAAGCAGCGCGGCGCGCTGCTTTATATAGGAAGCACGAACGATGTGCCCCCTAGTGTCCACCCAGGCGCACGGCGGTAACTGGCCGGCTGCAACACTTAGACTTGTCTCCGAGTGGATGTAACAGTGAAGACTACAACCAACTTTTCACATTTACTGAGCCCCGTTCTGTACTTTTATCTTCAAAACCTTCAGCTCCAGGCCCCGACAAAATACATTACATGATGCTATCTCATCTCACTGAGTCATCGCTAGAGTTATTACTTCAGTGTTTTTAATCGTATTTGGAAAGAAGGCCAACTTCCCATCGATTGGAAGAAAGCTATCATCGCACCTTTTTGGAAACCAGGGAAAGACAGATTAAATACCTCTAGTTACAGCCCTATTGCGCTGACTAGTTGTTCTAGAGCGAAACCTTTGACGGACTTGTTAATAACGGAATTGTTTTTATTTTAGAAAGAAACAATGTTTTGAGCCATTTTCAGCGTGGTTTACGTTCTTTCAGATCTTTTTTAATTGTTCCCTGCAATGGCACTGATAGAATCGATGGTATTTTGAAGGGGATGTTGAAAAGTGTGTCCTACAATTTATCGCTATGTTCAAGTGACAATATCTTCGCCTCGCTTCAGTTACCTTGTTTTTATTCACTGTTTTTTTTTTTCAAACTGTCGTTCAGCACTACTTTTGGAACAGGACCTTTAATCATCTCAAAAGTTGCACCACGTATAACAAGGTGTAATACTCGCTTTGAAGTCCCACGTATATATATAGTCGCTATGGCGAAAGCATTAGGGCTTTTTATGTTCCGAAAATATTCAACGTGTTACCTGACTCTATATTTCTTTCCAAATCGAATTATCACCTTAAAAAAGAATGTCAAGAGACTGTTTATTGATAGAAATAAGCATTCTAAATTTTGAGTACCAGTCGCTAATTTCTGTTGTATTTTTGTTGTGAAGAATGTGCTTCCACTGCCAGGTCGCGCCACACAAGCCCTAACCGGCTTCGGAAGACTTGACATTTTGTACTGTTGATTTTGATCAATAAAGACTAATTATTATTATTATTATTATTATTATTATTGTATCATCATCATCATCGGGCTTTGGGCTTTGCGAGAGACAGTGATTTCAAACCACTTGCCTCTAAAGCTGCAAGTATTAGTATGCTAGTATCAAACTCAGCGTTCCTTCCTCTTCTCACGATAGACTGACATGACACACCATTCAGTTTTCTTTAGACGTTTTTCCAATAAATCACCTGGTGTTGGTAATATTCGTATTAATGATCTCTGCCAAAACTTTGGACATACGTTTAGCACGTACTCCTCACCATGATAAATGAGTTCTTGGTCTCCGGCGTCATCCCAATTGAACTAAAACCGCACTTGTGAAGTCTGTTTTCAAGGGAGGATCGCCTAACATAGCCTGAGTGCTATCGCCCTATTTCTACCTTACCTTGCATTGGGAGATTTTGGAAAAGCATTTGTATCTTGTAATGTCCAGCTTCATTGAAACTTCCAACATCATGTCGCCTAACCAGTATGGTTTTGTTGCTGGAAAGGGCACTCAACCACTGCTGGAAGATTTTTCTGACCTACTGCACAGTGCTTTTGATCGAAACTTATGTGCATGTGCAATTTTTCTTGATGTCGCCAAGGCCTTTGACACGGTCAGTCATAAGATGCTTCTTTTTAAACTGCAGAATTACGGTTTCCGTGGACCATTTATTGCATTGCTTAACAATTTCTTTCTTGATCGCTCCCAAACCGTATCTATAGGAAATTTCAAAAGTGCTCGGCTGATGCTAAAAGCCTGGTGTGCCCCAGGGATCGGTTTTGTCTCCATTGTTATTTAATCTTCTTGTTAATGATATCTCAACAAGGCTCACTAGTTGCAAAATTTTTCAGTATGCGGATGATACTTTACTTGTCTCTAGTCACATTAATTACCGCCAAGCTGTGCAGTTATTGCAACATGATTCTGCACGACTAATGGACTGGTTTTATGACAATTATATTACTATTAACACATCCAAAACCAGACTTGTTTGCTTCAGGAATCCACTGAAGAGTGTAGAATTGGACTCATCATTTGTGTTACACAGATCCAGCTGCCTTGATTGTACATGTAGTTCCCTGAAATATGTTGACACTGTTAAGTACTTAGGCATATTCTTTGATTCAGATTTGTCGTGGTCAACGCATTTAACCCATGTTTCCAGCAAGCTTCGCAGCGTGTGCTGCTTACTTTACAATAATAGGGTGTTTATGCCATTTGCCGTAAGAAAATCAATTGCTAATGCTCTTGCTTATAGTATACTAAGGTATGGCATCACATTATTTGGTAACTGTGCAGAAATATGGCAAACTAAAATTGACCGCATCCTTAGGAATTTGTTAAGAAGTGTAGGTTATCATTATGATCTTGCACCAGAAGCTGACATCTTTGAGGCTCTACAACTGCCTAACTTCCATTCACTTTTTTTGCAATGTGTTGTGCTTTCTCATTTCTGGAGTAGCGAATTTAAACATCCCTTTGTGCCCTGCAGAGATTTACGTACCTCTGATCGCTTCATAATCCCCCGGTGTTTCACAAGATATGGTAAGCGAGAGCGCTCTTATTATGTGCCATACATTTTTAACAGACTCCCTAACCACTTTTTTGAAGCTACAAATAGGAGAAAATTGAAAAATGTATTGAACAGTTTTACGCTCTAATTCATTGTACAATTTCAATAATGTACTGTTGTGTGATATTTTGTATCTAATATGTTTGCTGGGATAGTGTGAGGTGATTATTTTTGTTTCTCGTATAGTGCGATACATGTTTTAAATGTGTGCTCTACGGACTTCTTCTGTGCTATCTGTGACATTCCATTTGCTGGGTTCTGTCCTTCAAGCCTCTACTGGCTTCGACCGACCCGTCACCTTATAGTGTTATGAAGGTATCTAAATAAATGAAATGAAATGAAATGAAATTATGAAGGTGTACGAGGCATGGATGAGCCGTCGCGTACGATTGAGCTCACTTCATAATTCAGGTAAACTGCCGAAGGTTTACTTTAACGAAAACCTGACTCGAGCAAACAGAGAGTTATTCTGGATGGCCAGGTCAAAAGCCAAGGAAGTGCAATTTAAATATGTCTGGGTAAAGGGAGGGAAAATTTTTGCGAAAAAAGAACAAGGCTCAGCGCTAGTCAGGGTAAACACAGTCAACGACCTTGAGAATATAAGTTAGAGTAATGTCGACAAATTTTCAAGAATGTGGAGATTTCAAGGTTTTCAAGCAGAGGCTCAATATAAAGAGCCAACTTTTTTTGGTATTACACGTGAACATTAGAAGCATAAGGAAATATTGGAGCCTCTTCAAACTTCTTGTTAAGGACGTGACAGCAAACACAGACATTTTTGTACTTACCGAGACTAATGTATCTGAGGATTGGTGGGATCTGTTTAAATTAGCTGGCTATAATTCCTTTTGGTTTTCACGGTCAAATGTGGGGGTGGGGGGATCGCGGTTTTCATTAAGGACAAATGGCTGGTTTCTAAACTCGACATCTCTTTTTCCCATGCAGAAACGATTGCGCTTAAAATTGAGAATTCCAATTTTATGATTTTTATGTTAGCTTGTTATAGGCCTCCTTCTCAAAGCGTTAGAAGTTTTCTAGAAGAATTGAAGAAAACACTCAATGAAGTTCATAACAGGGGCCTATTTTGCTTGGTTGGCGATATTAACATCGATGTAGCGAAACAGGATCGATCTGATGTGTGTGATTATTTGAACATTCTTGCAAACGAGGGTATTGAAAGCACTATTAAAGCTCCTACAAGAGAAGAGATAATATCAGGTAAACTAGTCACGTCCTGTATCGATCATATCTGCGTTCGAGCTGAGAATACCGTTACAATGTCATCGGTTATCACGGAAAAACTGGCCGATCATTATTTTGTAGGATGTCAGTTTGTAAACTCGGGGGAAACAAAGCCTGAAGCCGAAACAAAGCAAATGGAAATTATCGATAATGTAAAACTAGATCGCCTCATTTCGACATTTGATTGGATCTCGTTTCGTGAGTCTACATCCCAATCTGACCTGTACACGAAGTTCACACAGATAATTAACTCTTTCACGGATAAATGTAAACGAACAGTTAGAATAAAAAAGCGAAGACCGGATCATACATGGCTGAACACGGAGGTACTTACCGCCATAAAAGAAAAAGAACTCGCTTGGGCACGGAGTCGGCGAGCACCAGAAAATAATAAACTTCGTTCTGAATTTAGAATCGCGAGGAACAGAGCTAATGCTATGCTTCGATCGGCGAAAAGAAAGCACTTCAAGAACAAGTTTGAAAAGGCGCGATTTAGCTCTTCAGAGACATGGTCACTTGTTAATACTGTTCGTGGTCATCAGCGAAAGCCATCTGTGGATGACGTTGTAAAAAAACATTTTGGTAACAAATTGACAGAAATTGTTGAACGATTCAATTCCTACTTTGTTAGATCCACTTCTGCTCCACAAAGAGTTGGTATTTCGGAAGCAGTAATAGAGATGAACGCAACCTCCGCTTTTCTTTATCCCATGAGCTTGGACGATTTACGTTCCATTCTCTTCAGCATTAAGCCTACTAGGTCTCCAGGCGTGGATGGTATAACTCTTGGATGTCTTCAAAGAAACTTCAGATATCTGCAGGATATACTTCTTTTCATGTTAAACGGATTTATCGAATCGCGCGTGATCCCCAATGAGCTTAAGACTGCTATAGTGCGACCGATCTTCAAAGGCGGGGATCCTAAAAAGGTAGAAAACTACCGCCCCATTTCGGTTTTGCCCATGCTAGAACATGTTTTTGAGAAACACATCTTTCATATAATGACCAGTTTCATAGATCAGTGTTCACTGTTTTCTTCTAGGCAATATGGGTTTATTTCTGGGAGTGGTACACAGTTACTTTTAGAGGATGTAGCTGACGAAATTTACTCTGCTTTTGAGGGCAACATGTTTTCTTGTGCCGTTTTCCTAGACGTCAGCAAGGCTTTCGATACGGTAAATCACGAGATTTTATTGGAGAAGCTTTGGAGATTCGGTTTCCGTGGACCTTTTCACTCGCTCTTGACAAATCTGTTAGAAGGTAGGGCCCAGGTGGTTTCTATAGATAAAGTTAATAGCTCAACGCAGTTTCTCGAAACCGGCGTCCCTCAGGGGTCGGTGCTATCCCCATTACTTTTTAATGTTTATGTAAATGACCTGGAAACTGTTATTTCTGGATGTAATATTTTTCAGTATGCCGACGACACCTTGCTTGTTTCACGACATATCAATTTCGAAAAGGCGGTTCACGCTCTACAGTTAAATGTGCTTAAAGTTATGGATTGGTATGCGGCTAACCGTATAAGAGTTAACCCATTAAAAACTAAACTCGTCTGTTTTCGTAATCCCCTGAAACCTGGATTTTCTAATGCCCCTTTTCTTCTACACAGTTCTGGTTGTAAGCCTTGTTGTTGTAAGCCTGTTCCCTGGGTGGACTATACAAGATATATGGGTCTGATTTTTGAATATGATATGTCGTGGAACAAACAAATGGCTCATGTGTGTTGTGTGCTAAGGAGAGTTGCATGTATGTTGTACAATATGAGAGTGTTTGTTCCTTTTAATGTTAGAAAAATGATTGTCCATGCTCTTGCGTACAGTGTACTGCGATATGGGGTGACGCTACATGCCCATTGTACAATATCTTGGCACTCTAAAATTGACAGCATTTTGAAAGGAATTTTGCGAAGTGTAGCGTATAACTCAAGTTTTTCATCCAGTGAAGATTTTTTCAGAGATTTGCAGATGCCGAGGTTACGTAGTTTGTACACTGAAACTGTTGTGCTTCGCCACTTTTGGAGTGAAAGTTTTAAAACGCTCCATACGCCATCGCGCCTCCTCAGAACGTCTCCTCGGTATGAAGTACAAAGATGTGTCACTAGATATGGAAAACGAATGCGATTGTTTTACGTCTCAGATATTTTTAATACCCTTCCTGAAGACCTTTTCAGCGTTACTGGCAAGGGAGAGTTGAAGAAGTGGCTCCGTCATTATGCTTGTGAAAGCTAATTATTGTGCTGTTGTCGTTTTGACTTGAATTAGGAGGCTGGTTGGTTGAAGCTAATGATCGGGTGTTTGCTTCTATGTGCGTTCTTCGTTTTGTTCTCGCTTATGCATATTTTTTTTTAAATTTGACTTGAGAGGCTAGTTAGCCGAAGCCTTGTGTACGTGTTTGTTTATTTATGTGTTCTTTTTTTCGCTTATACGAATTTGCTGGGTTCAGTCCTACAAGCCATTATCGGCTTAGACGGACCCGTCATTTGACATATGTAGAGCGTTGTGTGAATAAAAAGATTATTATTATGATTATTATTATTATTATTTTTTTTTTTTTCAGTATATAGGCTAGTTTTTTACAGTACGCCGATTTTCTCTCGTTTAATAGTTCGTTTTCCTCTTCTTCAACCGACTCTTTCACGGTCTTACACATAAACATTCGCAGTATTCGGAAATACTGGGATGAATTTAAGACAGTTGTTGATGAAATGAGGGACCAAATTGATGCAATTGTGCTAACAGAAATCAATGTCAGTGCCGATCATCTGTCACAGTTTAGGATTTTAGGATTTCAAAATTTCTTTTATACACGGCCAATTACTCGAGGAGGAGGAATCGGCGTATTTATAAGGAACTCATGGTCAACAACTCAAACTGATGTTACATTTCAACACTCGGAGAGCTTGATGCTAAAGGTTTCTAATTCTAACTATACAATTTGCTTGCTTGCACTTTACAGACCTCCTTCGTCCAACTGCTCTGACTTCTTAGAGGAGCTGAGGAAAAATTTGGAAGAATTGTCTAATGAAGCACATTTATATTTGGTGGGAGATATCAACATTGACACCCTCAAGACCTCCAAAAATTGTGTTTGTGATTATTTATCACTACTTGCCGAGCATGGAATCATACCTACCGTTCAGAGTGCGACCCGCGAAGAAGTATTAAATGAAAATCTTGTATCATCCTGCCTAGATCATATAAACGTCCGAGCTCCAGATGCTTCCATTCACTCCGCAGTCATTTTACAAAAGCTTGCAGATCATTATTTTGTCGCATGTAAATCTGTTTTTCCCTCCAGAAAAGGTTATAATTTCGAGAGTGCGTGTCGTTTAGAGCGGGTTGACTTCAACACCTTTGATCGACTAATTAAAGAATATGATTGGAATGAATTTCTATACACGGTTGACAGCACGAACTTGTACTCAACGTTTGTAGACATCATTAGAAATTTTCGGGAGTTATCGATGACTGTTATATATGTTAAAAGACGAAAACCCTCACTGCCTTGGCTTACTTCAGATATTCTTAACAGTATAACACAGAAAGAACAATTGTGGAAGAAGTTTCGGCGCTCTCCCAACAATGCCGATCTCAAAATGGAATGTAAAATACAAAGAAACAGGGTGAATGCCCTTATTCGATCAGCAAAAAGAAAATATTATGCCAAAAGGATTGCAAACGCAGGTGCTGATTCCAGAAAAACTTGGTCAATTGTCAATGAGCTTCGTGGACATAAAAAGAAGGACTCGACTGAGACATTGAAAAAACATTTCGGGGCGGACTTGACCTCTACTGTTAATGCCTTTAATGTGTTCTTCGCGAATTCAGTCGCAATCTCGATAGACAGTGATGAGGATCCGGCAGACGGCACTTTATCTATCAATGATTCCGCTTTTCTTCCACCTCTCTCAGAGCCAGAGCTGCGGTCATACCTATTTGCCTTCAAGCGCTTTAGGTCGGCCGGTGTAGATGGAATAACAGTGCGTGACTTATGCCGAAATTATGGCTCCTTGAAGAATGTTCTCCTTGTAATGATAAATAACATTCTCGAAACTGGAGAAGTTCCAAACGACTTAAAGCAGGCCATGGTTATTCCACTCTTTAAGGGTGGAATACCAAACCATGTTTCATCCTACAGGCCTATCTCAATATTGTCCTGCATTTCACAAATCTTGGAAAAACATATATTTGTTGCTATGTCTGGGTTTCTTGAGAAATACAGTATAATTTCGACACATCAATACGGTTTCGTCACTGGTCGTGGTACCATTAATCTTCTTGAGGAATTTTCGGACATTCTACACTCTTCCTTTGACAATAACATGTTTGTGTGCGCACTCTTTATCGACGTTGCTAAGGCGTTCGATTCCGTAAACCATAACATCCTCTTAAACAAGCTCTACAGAGTGGGCTTTCGTGGCCCATTTCATGCATTGTTAAAAAGTTTTCTAATAAATCGTACCCAAATTGTTTCAGTAGGTAACGTTCGCAGCTCCCTCGCTTTCTTAACTTCCGGAGTTCCACAAGGCTCTATTTTGTCTCCTTTATTTTTTAACATCTACGTAAATGATATTTCAACTTCAATCACAACTTCCAAAATTTTTCAATATGCCGATGACACCCTTATTTTTTCTCGACATCTAGTGTACGAGCGCGCAATCGAGATGCTTCAGATCGATGTCGCTAAAATAATGGACTGGTTTTTCGCCAACAAGCTTCGGGTAAATGCTTCAAAAACGAAGCTGGTCTGCTTTCATAGCCCTTTAAAAATGTAAGCTTGACATCTCAACTATTTCTCCACAAATCCAATTGTTCATGCTCTAACTGTACGCCTGTTGAATATGTTAGCTCCGTAAAGTATTTAGGCCTTCACTTTGACAGTGATCTTTCATGGAACTCTCACATGTCATATATATGCCAACGATTGAGAACTGTCTCTTGTCTACTTTACAATATCAAATCATTTCTACCTTTGTCAATTAGAAAAAACATTATGCACGCGTTAGCCTATAGTACACTAAGGTATGGTATAAGCGTATTTTTTAACTGTCCGCTCTTTTGGCACTCAAGAATTGATCGTACGTTAAAGGGAACTCTGAAGAGTGTAGCATACAACACACACATTTCATCTAGTGCGAGCTTGTTTGCTTCGCTGAAGTTACCGTGCTTTCACTCACTTTTTCTTCAAACGGTAATTTGGCGACACTTCTGGGAGAGTGAGTTTAAGGTCTCGGCCAGTCCATCTCGCGAACTTAGATCTGTGTTGCGTTTTCAATCTCCTCGAGTGAGAACTCACTATGGCGAAAGCATGCGTTCTTTTTATGTGCCAAAAGTTTTTAACGACGTTCCAGCTACTCTGCTTGCCATTACCTCAAACAAAATGTTGAAGACCTCTCTGAGAAACATGTTCTCCGATGTGGCTAGATAGTGGCGTTTTCCCGTCGTTATTTTCCTTTTCCATTGTATTATGGTGCTGTACGTGCTTTTTGTTGTAATCACTGGACATGCCAAATGACGACTGCATTTATTGCGTGAAGTTTCGTTGTCTTCGACCCGTTGATTGACTGATTTTCTTTCTACTAAAAAGTGGTTTTTGTGTGTTTTTTTTACTGAACATATGAAATATTTCAGAGAAAGACTCATGAATTCAAGAACTGGATCTCCGAATATTATCATACAGTGTTTTAAAATAACTCATGCATGAGTGTTTTTTTTTACTTTTATGACATTAATGACTGTAATTGACACAGTGATCAAGACAAGACAACGTCTGCAATAGTTTCATCTTCACTGCTTCAACCAAATTCTCTGACACAATCATTCCGACTACATCCTGTCAAGTCAATCATCTGCGAATTATTTGCTTGTTCTTTTTTTTCTGCACGTGATGTTATTCCGTGCGAACTTCCCTTTTTGTATTTTCCGCTGAAGGGTCTGGTCCCACAAGTCCCTGATGGCTTTGATCGGACCCGACACTCAACTGGCTATACCTGCACTACTGAATAAATTTATTATTATTATTATTATTATTATTATTATTATTATTATTATTATTATTATTATTATTATTATTATTAACAGTTTACCACCTTGGTCGCTTTGAAACCGGTATCAGGGAAGCATTTGTAAATAGAAATTTCAATTTCTCTGTGTTCTTTGATCTGAAGAAGGCATACGATACTACCTGGAGGTATGCGTATCTTGCAGGACCTTCCACTTATTGGTATACAGGAAGAATGTTCAACTGCATTGCCGATTTCTGAAACTATGGTAATTTTCACGTGCGCTTGGGAACTGCGCTTTACGTTTCATTTATTTCGGAGAATGGTGTCCCCCAAGGCTGCGTTCTGAGCGTGAGTTTGTTCCTCTTGAAAATCAACTCCTTGTCGGAGGTAATACCACCAAATGTTTTGCACTCATTATATGTAGATAATGTTCAGATTTTTTTTTCCACCTTGTAATTTGTCCACTGGCTAGCTCCATTTGCAGCTGACTATTAATAGAATGACAAAATGGGCCGATGAAAACGGGTGCAAGTTTTCAACTGAAAATATTTGCTGTCTGTTTCTCTCGTAGAAAGAGCCTTTTTGCTGACCCCTCATTTATCTGTCCGGAGTTGAGCTGCCAGTCCGATCTGAACATAAATTCCTGCCTAAACTCTTCTCAAAAAGGTCCCGTTTGGACCACATATTAAATCGCTCAGATTGAGATGCCAGAAACAAAATGAGAGGTTTACAAATTCTCTGTAATGCGAAATTAGAGCGCATCTTTGGAAGAGGAGGAGGGGAGTACAAAGGGAGGGTATGCTCCTCCTCCGTTCCCCTCACCTCTTTCTTCCTTCCTCCCTCTCCCCTCCTCCTCCTGCATACCCTCCTTATCCTCTTCCACCGTATCCTCCCCTCCTCCTCACAGTTACCCCACTAAATTAAGCTGAAAATTTGCACCACGTGACCTGAACGCCAATTCAGTTTTCCTGCTAAATTTAACGGGGAAAATGACGTCACCTGACTTCGTGTCACTTCACCCATGAACAAATTCAGTTTCTCCGCTAGATTTAGCGTCAAAATGGCGTCACGTGACTTCACCACCAATTCAATTTCTCGCTAAATTTAGCGGGGCTGTTACGCCAACGGCGACGCCGCGCAACGCGGAAACGGGCGTTTAAGAGCTGCGCTCTAAAAGTCTAACATTATGAGAGTTCTCTCATATAAATCGTGGGGTGCATATGGGGTCCGTCTTTTGCGTATCTATAGAGAAATTGTTCGCTCCACTTCGGATTATGGTTGTATCGTGATGGGTCGGCAAAGCCAACAACTCTAAAGAGGTTGGACTTCATGCACCACCAAGGTATTCGGCTCTCAACGGGGGCTTTCCCAACATCACCCGTATTAAGTCTGTACGCTTTGGCAAACGAATGGTCTCTCGAGAAGCGCAGGTTTTTTCTCAGTGTTCAATATTTCTTACGAATCCGCTCTCTTGCCCAAGAATCCTGTTCATTCAATCGTACGAACTATACAATATGAAGGCACATTTCAGTATAGACCACCCATCACACACCTTTCGCCTCGCGCTTAAAATCAATGACCGAACAATGTAACTTCAACGCATGCGGATCTATTGTTGAACTCCAGCAACCACTGGCTCCTTGGAAGGGCAATAATATAATCTGCAATTTACACCTGACTAAATATAACTAGGATTCATGCTAATTATAGAATTGCCAAAGTTTGGCAATTAATGGCAGAGTTGCAGGCATCGGGAGCGTTTTTACGAGGTTCTATTGTGCCCACTGCGGATTGGTCATACACATCTTACTCATGGACACCTTATAAGGGGGGGGGGTGCAAGAATGTGATCTCTGCACTTAACCTTTAACTGTTTTACACATTTTTATAGTTTTGCCCAAAGTATGAGCCTCAACGTCGAAAATATTTTGCATTTTTTTACCGTGAGCATGTTTCATTTTCACACGGCCCTTTTGCTTGGGGTGAACTTTTCATACCAAATACACCAGTTTATGATTTCTTAAAAGATATCGGCCTTATACACCGTCTTTAATTTATTTTTTTGAATTGTAGTGATTGACCATATCCTATAATTTCATATTCTTTTTCTATCATAGTTCTGTTGCACTATGACCTTCGTTGCTGATGCGCCAAAAAAAAAACCATTTCATTCATTCATTCATTTTTGCTTTTCCTACAACCCCTTTGGAAGTGATTATTATCCAGTTGTTTTATAGAGTATAGAGAGTACCGTTTACTTTGCTTATCTTTTTAAGCGCGTCCCTTAAGGGCAACTCCGCTTCATTTTTGATATTTAGAAAACTATGCAGCCCTCTTCAGTATCGTATAGGAAAACCCCATGTCAAATATTACGATCTAATTCCGTGTATATATTTAATAAACTGGCTAGCAAACTTTCAAATGAGCCAAGTCGCCAAAATCTGCCAACTCTAGCGTGCGACGTGAGGCTCAATCGTCAGCGCAGTCAATGCGACGGAGTTGGAGTGGCCAACGTTGAACCACTACGTCAGAGGCATGACTACGTCATTCTCACGTTTTGTTTGTTTTTACTTCTCAGAGCGAAATTGAACGATGACGTCATGGGTTTCTCCTCCCAGTGTTGGCTCTACGGCGTCCACGTGATCACCGTAACGCGGATGCGCTATATTCGGTGACAGGTCAAGAACGAAGTGGAAGCTCCCCCACCCCTTTCCACTTCAGCGGAGCGAACGGTGGAGAGAGGTCGCGTTCTCTCTACCGTTCGCTCCGCTGAAGTGGAAAGGGGTGGAGGAGCTTCCACTTCGTTCTTGACCTGTCACCGATTATAGTTTGCGCTTCCCTGCCCGTTTATCGCATGTCCGGTTTCTCCGCTCCCCCTCTCCTCTTTCGTGTTCTCCCCTTCCCCCGCTCCCCCGGGCCATCATCGTCCACGCCATGCGAAGCGACCTGCCCGCGTCGCGTGTCCTGTACCTCGCCCCAACGAACGTCACAAGACCACGTGATTCGACGTGACGTGGCCATGACTTTGGTGACACGAGACCAATGTTGCCTGACGCAACCGAAGTTTCGGTTTCGGTATCAGCTGATGTTTAAATTAAGATTACACAATTAATATTCCACATTTCGCGAATCCGAAGACGTAGAGCTGTTTAGTAGTGCTTTGTGAAATGGAATCACATGTAAGCCTAAATTTTTCGGAATTGAGCGGAGTTGCCCTTTAAAGGAAGTTAGACAAGACTGACTGGGCGCTTTTTAATCTTTCGCTCCACTCTAAACCCTTCGCTTCTTTCTTCTATGTGCCCTGAGAACGCTACACTTCATGTTTTGTAGCAGATACTAAGGGCTGCTCATCAGTCCATTCCAGAAACATATGGTAATATACGAAAAACATGTAAACCTGCTGGAACGAATAGTGTGCCACAAGCCCGGCGGACCAAAACGACGTAGGGTTGATTTTGTAGAATGTAGATAATCCACTTCACGCGATCATGTTGAGTTCATACGACGAAAAGCCGAGGCTCATTGGACCAGGAAGCAGGCAAAGCGGAAGTCGTGGATGAAGTATCTATCTTCTTTAACTAGTTTTGTCCCTGCCAAAAAGGCCTGGGACAAATATAGAAAGTAAATGGGAACTATACGGGCTTTGCTATCCCAACGTCTAATGCTCCTTCTTTGTGATTAAAGTACATTGCTAACATACTCGGGGAACAGTTTTTTAATTCATCTAGTTCGGCAAACTAGTTCGGTCAACCTTCGGACAGTTTGAAGATCGTGTTGAGCGACAAAAGCATCTTGGTCTAAAACAGCACGACATGTACAAAGTAAAGACGAGACAGACGACAGCGCTGACTGGCAACTGAAGGTTTATTACCACTGCTCCCAGTATATATGCACATGGGCAACAGGCAAACAAACAGTGCGCAAAAGAAAAGACAGAAACTGCATGCAGTCTCAGCATCTGAATAATAATAATAATATTAATAATAACAATAAATTGTTTTATTTCTCTCGTGCCCACAAACAACCTCTCGGTTTACACTGTGATGCACTAAACATACTTGGAGTAAAACCTAAAAATGCAGGAAACAACAAAGTTAAATCAATAAAAGTCATGCAACATTATCAAAATGCAAAAATAGATTATTGATTAGTTAACAGACATCCAGTCACGTAGATTTAACATAAATTCCCGAGTGGATAAAGAGATGTCGAAGTTACCTTTTTTTTAATCATAAGCAATTTGTATCCTTGACAATGGGATTACAGCGGACAAGCAAGATGGATAAAAAGTTGAAATGTTTCGGCTCACGCGAGAAGGAACATGAAACTCAATAGTTTTTAATAAAGCTGCCGAATTTACCCGGCCATGAACAACTTTGTGAAGAAATAAAAAATCTCTGTACTGCCTTCTCAAGGCCAATTTATGCAGCGAAAATTTAAGAAGTAATGATTCGTAGTGATAAAAAAAAACATCTCCTTCCAATCTAGTAGTCATATAAAATTCTTACCATTCATTTTTGCACCCCCGCAGAGGGGCACCTGTGAAAGCAGGTGTTTGGAGAGTGGCGTCTCCACGGACCCCGAGCCATGCGGGTTCGCCCGCCCACGTCTGGCTGTGCGTGGCTTTCCCGTGTCCGGGGAAAAGGGCATCCTGGTGGTTGAGCCGAGCCCGGGGTAGGTTTGGACCCTTCGGGGCCCCCCGGGTGAGGCAATACACCACTTCGGCCCCCGCTTCTCGTAGACGGGAGTCCTGGTAAGGCCCGGCCAGGATGATTCAGTCTAGTCGCCACTTCTACTATCCCCTCCCTACTTTCACTCTTGTCTTCTCCTCCTTTTCACTCCTCTAATTTCTCTTCTTTCCTTTTTCAACTCCTTTGGCGGCAAGGGCTAACCTTGGGTGGCGAAAGACCTCTAGTCCAAAACCACACTTGGTTATAGAGACTGGGCAGCACTAATAGAGTAACGTCTTCAGCCAAGCCCTCCTTGTTATGAAGCGTTACCTATTCCCTTGTTGGGCTCGGTGGTGGGCGGTGCACCACAGTTTCCGAAGACCATTCCCCTCTTATGGGTTCCAAGCTGAAACAACCTGATCGGCCTCCGAAAAGAGTCCGGACCGAAGCACTTTCAACATTTCTAAAACTAGACAACTCAGACGACCACTTTACAAGATTTTTTGTGTTGCACTCCGACGACACATCTACGCCGCTATCAAAACTATCTCCATTCCTTGTCGCCAAAACTCTCCAAAACACGCTCGGGGCAAAATATGAAGCGAAGAAGCTTTTCTCTGGTGACCTTCTTGTCGAGATTTATGAAAGATATCAGGCAACTGCTTTGCTCAATCTGAAAATGATACATAACCTCAAAGTGACCGCATCTGCGCACCGTACGTTGAACACCATTCGCGGTGTGATATCAGAAGATGATCTCGTAACCAGTTCTGAAGAGGAAATCGTGGAGGGTCTAAGCACTCAAGGTGTCGTGGCCGCAAAACGAATTAAAATCCGTAAGGATGGTGAGGAACGACCCACCAAGCATGTGATACTAACATTCGAGAAAAACTCGCTGCCCCCTACCGTAAAGGCAGGTTACATCAACTGCAAAGTGCGGCCGTATGTCCCAAACCCGCTACGCTGCTTTCGCTGCCAGCGGTACGGTCACGGTTCACGAGCGTGCCGTGGTCGTGAGACCTGCGCCAGGTGCAGCGGAACTGACCATACCGCTGATGACTGCAACCTCGGCTACAAATGTGTAAACTGCAATGGCGACCATCCTGCCTACTCGCGATCTTGTAATCACTTTAAAAAGGAAAAAGAAATACTTGCTCTCAAGGTGAAAGAAAATATTACATACCAAGAAGCAAAGCGCCGCCTCTCTGCTTTCCAGAGAGGCTCTTTTGCCGAGGCGGTGTCCAGCAGAGGACCTGCACCGCCTAAGGTGTCAGTGGCGACCCAGGTGTCTTTTTCAGACCACGGGAAGCCACTGCAGTCCTCTACGCCCAGGCTGAAGCTTACGCTTCCTGGGCATTCTATCTCAGCTGCGAAAGCAGCAGAAGCACCTAGTCGCACCAAGGACCTAGGTGCCGCAGTAGCAATGGAGGTCACACCTTCGTCTCGACCTCCTGGTCCCATCCCTCAGGCCACGGAGCGAGTCTCTCGCTCCTCTTCCCTGGGGAGAACTTCCCCATCTAGGAAGCAGCACGTGCCACGTGCGACAGATGATACAGACGGGACTGTGGGCCGACCTAGCACGTCGACCGCCGCCCCATCAGGTCAAGGCAGGGACCGTGGGCTGCCCCCGCGATCCCTAGACAACTCTAAGGCCTCTGGCAGGCCTGTCAAGAAGTCACCAGAGGCAGAAAAGACTGCAGATGCAGGCAACCTTTCTGCTCCAGAGCCAGATCCTGATGAAATGGAGTGGCAGACCCAGAAACAAAGGCATAAAGGGAAAACACCAGTATTTCCTCCTAAATGAAATCATCGCACACATCACTCCCTTTTTCTCCACCGTTTCTCTGATTCTTAAATTTCTATAAAGAATGACGGCAATCATCCAGTGGAATTGCCGAGGTCTACTGAGGAACTTTGATGATATTGAGTTCCTCCTGGAGGAACACCGCCCACTTGCTCTATGTTTACAAGAAACGCATCTCAGTTCAAAGCATACAAATTTTCTTAGACGCTATCATATTTTTAGAAAAGACCGAGTAGATGCGTCTGTTTCTGCGGGAGGAGTTGCAGTGGTTGTTCCAAAGCACCTTCCCTGCTCTGAAATCGCTCTTATTACTGGGCTAGAGGCAGTAGCGGTGCGCATTCTCCTTCACAAAGTGGTGACTGTATGTTCCGTGTACATTCCTCCTTCTTTTACCTTTTCGACAAATGATTTTAATGCGCTTTTACAACAACTACCTGAACCTTTTCTTTTACTTGGCGATTTTAACGCGCATAATGTTTTGTGGGGTAGTGACCACATCGATGCCCGTGGTCGATTGATCGAGTCGATTTTAATGTCGCATGCGCTTTGCCTTTTTAACACTGGAGAACCGACCTATTTTAGCCCATCATCATTATCGTCTTCATGTATTGATCTTTCCATCGGTAGTGCATCCATTTTTACTTCTTTTAAGTGGGCAGCGGGCACTAACCCATATGGAAGTGATCACTTTCCTATCTTCTTAAATAACACCATTCCTCCAAAGTGCACGCCAACGCGGACTGTCCGTTGGAAGTTTGAGAAAGCGAATTGGTCTCTTTTCACTGAAGCGACACAACTTGCATGCACGTCACTTGATAAACTTTCTGTCGACCAAGTTACAGAGTTGCTAAATAATTTTATTCTTCAAGCTGCAGAGCTTGCTATTCCTAGGACTTCCACGCATCTCCCGCGGCGACCCAAGCCGTGGTGGAATGAAGAGTGTACTGAGTCAAGGAAAAAACAAAATAGAGCCTGGGGTATCTTTCGACGTTACCCCACGCAAAGCAACCTCTGTTGCTTCAAGCAAATGAAAGCTCGGGCAAGGTACATCCGACGTCAGTCAAAGCGTAAAAACTTCCAGGGATATGCCTCTTCCATTAACAGTAGTGCAACAGTCAAAGAAGTCTGGGACAAAGTTCATCGCATTGAAGGGAGATATCATGCTTTCTCAGTCCCACTCCTCTCATACAATGGGATTTGTCCGGAAAGTCTTGAGGAGCAAGCGGATCTTCTCGGTGAGCATTTTGCTCTTGTATCGAGCTCCCAACATTATTCATCTGCATTTCTCGCATACAAAGCACGTGCAGAGTCACATGCTGTGAAGACTACAGGTGCTGCCCATGAAGACTACAATCTACCTCTCACGATGCGAGAACTCGAAATGGTCCTTCACTTAACTAAGCCTTCAGCTGCAGGACCTGATGGCATACACTACCAGATGTTAACACATCTTCATCCTTCTACATTATTTCTTATTTTGTACCTCTTTAACCGCATATGGCACGAGGGCGAATTTCCTTCGGCATGGAAGGTAGCCACTGTTGTTCCTCTTTTAAAACCTGGCAAGGATCCTTCTTCTGCGTCAAGCTATCGCCCTATTGCCCTTACTAGCTGTCTAAGCAAGACTTTTGAGCGCATTGTGAACAAAAGACTTATGTACTATTTAGAAAAAGAAAACATCTTGGATAAGAATCAATGTGGGTTCCGTTCCTGTCGTTCTACGGTTGACCACCTGGTTCGTCTTGAGACCGTAATTCGTGAAGCTTTTGTCAACAGACAGTTGTGCGTATCAGTGTTTTTTGATATGGAGAAGGCATATGACACAGCATGGCGTCATGGAATTCTCCGTGACTTGTATGAAGTTGGGGTACGAGGTAGGATGCTTGCTACCATCAATAGCTATCTTTCTAATCGAACCTTTTTTGTGAAGCTAGGAGCGTCTTTCTCTAAAGAGTTCGTCCCCCGCAGGGGACACCTGTGAAAGCAGGTGTTTGGAGAGTGGCGTCTCCACGGACCCCGAGCCATGCGGGTTCGCCCGCCCACGTCTGGCTGTGCGTGGCTTTCCCGTGTCCGGGGAAAAGGGCATCCTGGTGGTTGAGCCGAGCCCGGGGTAGGTTTGGACCCTTCGGGGCCCCCCGGGTGAGGCAATACACCACTTCGGCCCCCGCTTCTCGTAGACGGGTGTCCTGGCTTGGCCCGACCAGGATGATTCAGTCAGTCGCCATTTCTTCTACTATCCCCTCTTTTCTTTCTCTTTCCTTCCTTCTCCTATTCTTCGTTTTCACCTTCTTTGGCGGCAAGGGCTAACCTTGGGTGGCGACAGAACTCTCTCTCGACCCACACTTGGTTATAGCATCCTGGTAGCACTGATAGAGTAACATACTCAGACAAGCCAGACCTGTTATGAGATGTTACCTATCCCCTTGTTGGACTCCGCGGTGGGTGGTGCGCTACGGACGCCGAAGTTTCTGCCCTTCATATGGGTTCCAAACAAAAAACCTCTCATGATCGGACCCTGAAAAGGGTCCGGACCGAAGTATTCACCAAAGAAACATCAGCCGCAGCCCAGAATAGCTTCAGCCGCTTTCTGGTGATGCACTCAGAACAAAATGGAAAACCACTTGCTAAGCTCTCACCCTTCCTTATTTCAAAGACTTTAGAAAACCTAATCGGTCAAAACTTTAAAGCAAAAAAACTAGCATCCGGTGACCTGCTCGTTGAAGTAGAAAATGGAGTACAGAGTGTGGTTCTTTTGGATTTAAACAAGATATCTGACTACAAAGTATCGGTAACGCCCCATCGCACCTTGAACAGTTGTCAGGGAGTCATCTCGGAAGATGACCTGCTAGAATCTAGCGAGGACGAGATCTTGGAGGGCCTCTCTGGGCAGGGAGTGGTCGCCGTGCGACGAATCTCTATACGCAGGGATGGACAGGAGAGACCCTCGAAGCATCTGGTTCTCACTTTTGCTTCCACTGTACTGCCCGAGACTATCAAAGCAGGCTATCTTTACTGTAAGGTGCGCCCTTACATACCCAACCCGAGACGATGCTTTAAGTGCCAAAGATTTGGTCACAGCTCGGTCACGTGTCGCGGAAAAACGACGTGCGCAAAGTGCGGAGCTACAGACCATCCAGCTGACACATGCGAGGGTACAATTCTCAAGTGTGTCAACTGCTCCGGTACCCATCCAACCTACTCTCGAGCCTGTCCGAAATTTCAAGAAGAAAAGAAGATCTTGACGTTAAAGGTAAAAGAGAATCTTACCTACCCAGAGGCGAGGAAACGATTTTCCTTCCTCCGAGGAGGCACTTACGCCGAGGCGGCTGTCAGGGGGCCGCGCCGCCTCTCAAGGCATCGGTGGGCACTCAGTACAGTCCTCGAGACATTGAGTGCTCCACCAGCCCCCAACTCCCAGCGAGGCCTCTGTGGGTTCACAGATCCCGGCAGCCTCGCCGAAACCCCCACATTCCAGGACGATGCCCCATCGTCTTGGTCCTAAGCCTCGAGTGGTGCTGGACACCACTCCCTCTCAAGGCAGTGCGGGGCCCTCTACTTCCTCTTCACAGCTGGAAGAGGAGGCCATGGAGGTATCTGTCGATTCGACACAACCTCCTCCACCTGCCAAGGGAGGCACAAAACCTCCTGATAAAGGAGATCAAAAGAAAAAACCACCACGTGTCACTGCCCCAACGCACGGGACATAGCGTGCATTCACTTGGTGTGAACTCCCTCTTTCATAAATTTTTAACTAAGTTTTTGTATGGTCCATCTTAGCTTCATGCATTGGAACTGTCGGGGACTTCTTCACAATATAGATGATGTTCACTTTTTACTTAATGAGTTACGTCCAATAGCCCTAGCACTACAGGAGACTCATTTGACATCCAAACATACGCGAGTTTTGAGCAACTATCATCTTTTCCGCAAAGACCGCTCATCTTCTCACTCATCTGGCGGTGTTGCAATTGTTGTGCAGAGTGGAGTAGCGTGTGTCGAAGTCCCTCTTGACACTCCTCTCGAGGCCGTGGCCGCACAGATTCTCACAGATCGACTCATTACCGTTGTTTCACTTTATCTTCCACCACACATTCCCATACATATGCACGACCTACAGAAGCTTTTAACTCAACTTCCGCAACCTTTTTTAATTTTAGGTGATTTTAATGCTCATCACACCATGTGGGGCAGTGCACGAATCGATTCCCGTGGAGGACTCATTGAGCGATTTTTATTGTCATCAAACTTATGTCTTTTAAATAACAAATCTCCAACATTTTTTAGTGCTGTTCACAACTCCTTTACCTGCATTGATTTATCCATTTCATCACCATCATTGCTTCCTTGTTTTTCTTGGAAGGTTTTAGATAATCCCTTCGGGAGTGACCACTTCCCGGTTGTTTTAGAGAGCCTTGTTGACCTCCCCAGACTTCAGAAACGTATGCCTAGATGGAAACTGGATAAAGCAGACTGGAAACGTTTTAGCCAAGCTGCTACATTCGACGCTTCACTATTAGCCATTCTATCCCCTGATGAAGCTACAAGGTATGTTACTGAACAGATAGTTAATGCGGCCGAGCAATCTATCCCCCGTACCTCTGGTAACTTACCTAAGAAATGCAAGCCGTGGTGGAATGAAGACTGTTCAACCACCCTTACCAGGCAAAATAAAGCCTGGGATGTTTTTCGGCGTTACCCAACTGTGCACAACAAGATTGAATTTAAAAGGCGCAAAGCTCAGGCCCGCTGGACAAGAAAGCAGGCAAAGAAAAAATCTTGGATCAAATATCTCTCTTCTATAAGTAGTTTCGTTGCGGCTAAAGAGGTTTGGGATCGCATACGAAAAGTCAAAGGCGACTACCGCTGTTTCACCATACCATTATTTAACTTGCCTGTGGGGTCTGTCAAAGATGTTGCTAATGTTCTTGCTCAACATTTCCACAGCGTATCCAGTTCTAATAATTATAGTGCAGAATTCCAACGATTTAAATCTCGTACAGAGGGTTGCACTATTCCTATGTTTGGGGCTAACTCAGAACCATATAATGGGCCGTTTACAATGATTGAGCTGAAACAGGCTCTTGATGTAAAGAAGATGTCTGCACCAGGGCCTGATTCACTGCACTATGCCATGCTCCAGAAGCTTTCACATGATTCACTCAGAAACCTCCTCCTTTTTTTAACTCTTTGTGGGAGCAGGCAAGTTTCCCTCGGACGTGGAAGCGGGCTCATATTGTACCGCTACTGAAGCCAGGCAAAGACGCAGCACTTCCTTCCAGTTACCGACCGATAGCACTTACTAGCTGCCTAGGAAAAACGTACGAAAGACTCAT